>PISW01011876.1:21417-36892 GCA_004023785.1 Mungos mungo
AAAACAATGTGGTTCTGCAGTGTGGCAGGTCAATGGAACAGACGAAAATGTCCAAAATGAATTCAAGTATGTGTGGGAATGTAGTGAACGTTAAGGTGGTGTTCAGATGAGCTGGGAAAATGAACTATTCAGTAAATGATGTTAAATGATTTGGGGACCGATTTGAAAAAACTGAGCTTGTGTCATACAGACACCAAATTAAATTCCAGATGGACCCCTTCCTTCCGTATGGAATATGGAACCACAGAAATAAAAGGGGGAAAAGGAGGACATTTATCTTTATGCTGTTAGTAGTGGGAAGGACTAAATAGGGCCATCAATCAGAAATCCTCAAAGAAAACATTTGACTATTTTCGTAAAAATTGTTGATTATTTTAGAGGTTCCTGTCTGGCTCAGTTGGAACAGCATGCGACTCTTGATCTTGGGGTCGTGATTTCGACCACCACATTGTACCCAGAGATTAGAAATAAACTTAAAAAAATATATTGACTATTTTAAACAAAATTGTCTTTGTAGCAAAAACACCATAACAAGGTCAAGAAACAACACACTGGGAGGATATTTGCAATGAAATTCAAAGACCAATAGTTAACTCCTTATTTTTATAAAAGTTTATACAAATTAAAGACAAAAATAAACTCTAAGGTTCTGAAAGGAAAACGGGCAAAGGATGTGAATGCAGTTCTGAAACATCTGGACATTTTAGTCATCATATAAAGTAATCAATTAAAAACTACAAGACAGGGGCACCTGGGTGGCTCAGTTGGTTGAGCATCCAACTCTTTGAGTTCAGCTCAGGTCACGATCTCGGGGTTCATGAGCCTTCATCAGGGTCTGTGGTGACAGGGCAGAACCTTCTTGAGATTCTCTCTCTCTTCCTTTCTCTCTGCTACTCCTCCAATGGCGCACACATGTGCATGCGTGAACACACACACACACACCACACCCACACACACTCTCTCTCTCAGAAAAAAAAACTTTAATAAAAACAAAACTACAAAACATTACTCTTTTTCACTCATTAGATTGAAAATCATTGAGTCAAACTTAATGGTTCTACTGTTTAGCAGAGGGAAAGTACTATCCCACATTGCCATAAATTAGTACCACTTCTATCAAGAACAATCTGGGAAAAGCTTGGAAATTTTTAAATGTACAAATCCCTTTATCTAGCAATTCCTCTTTTAGAAATTCATTCTACATAAATGCTCAAACATGTGTGAAATGACTCCTGTACAGTTAATTGAAGTTCACTTTATTTCCTTTATTTTTTTTAGGTAGGCTCCATGCCCACTGGGGCTTGACTTCAAAACCCTGAGATCTAGAGTCACATGCCATAGCAACTGAGCCAGCTCAGCGCCCCAAGTTCACTTTATTTCTAATAGAAGAAGGCTGCAAAATAGTAGATATCCACCTTACAGTGTCAACTTGATTAACTTATGGCATATCAGCACGTTCTAATACTATGAAGTTATACAGAACCAGCAATCTCTGTACGTAATAAAACCAATTCTATATTGCATGATGAACAAAGGAACGTGTTGGAAAGTGCCTCCCTTGTGCATATGGAATTGATAAAGTAAATGCGTTAAATATCTTTTGAGGCATACTAAAAAAATTAGTAATAGTGTTAGGCTCCAAGGAAGGAAAAATGAGCATCAGCGGGACACAGTTGAGTAAACGACAGTTTTTGCTTTGTGTGGCTTTTGGATGCTTTTTTTTTTTTTAAAGAATAAGCTTATATATTTTAAGAGAGAGAGAAAGAGAGAGCACAAGCAGGGAAGGGGTAGAGGGAGAGAGGGAGAGACTCCCAAGCAGGCTCCGTACTACCAATATAGAGTCTAATTGGGGCTCCGAATCATGACCATGCGAGATCATGACCCGAGCCAAAGGCGGTAGCTTAACCGACAGAGTCACAGAAGCGCCCAGGTTTTTTTTCATACAAAGTGATAATTTTGGGTATTTACTGATGTGATTTTGCCGTGTTTGTGTGTGTGTTCGTGTGTGTGTACATGTGTGTGTGAGTGTTAATTTTTGATGTAACAATTTTATGACTTACTGTCTTAGTTTTGCATGGGGTGTGAGGAGGAATAAATTTTGAAAAATACAAAAAGTTAAAACATAATAAATAAGCCTTTGCCTGCTAGGATTTGTAAGTATTAACATTTTTTTGTAATTGCTTCAATGTTTTTGTAAATAAAAGAATTAAAATTCTTTAGCAAAATTTGAATTGCTCTTTCTTCTCTTTTCCATCCAATTTCTCTCCTCTTTCCCCTGCAGCAAGAGCCTTCATGATTTTGGTGGACATCCTTTCAAGCTATCTGTTAATAGCCCTACATACACACATGGTGGCGCCATTAGCTCAGGGGTGGTGGAGGATGAAAGCTGGTGGAAGGCAAGGCTCAGGGAAGTCATGTGATGTGGCATACAGGTTCTGTGGGAACAATAATAAAAATTGAAGAGTGAAGTGGCTTTTTCCTTTTTTATTTTTATTTCTTTATTTCTCTATTTTTATTTCTAATTAATTAATAAAATTTTGTGATGTTGATTTATTTTTGTGAGAGAGAGACAAACAGAGTGAGAGCAGGGAGGGTCAGAGAGAGAGGGAGACACAGAATCCTAAACCTGGAGCTGTCCCCACATAGCCCAACATTGGGCTCAAACTCATAAACTGTGAGATGATGACCTGAGCCCAGGTCAGCCACTAAACCAATTGAGCCACCCAGGCACCCTAAATTAAATAATTTTTAAAATTTACATCACAGTTAGTTAACATATATTGCAACAATGATTTCAGGAATAGATTACTTAATGGCCCTTAGCAATTTAGCCCATCCACCTCCTACTAAGCCTCCAGCGACCCTGTGTTCTCTATATTTAAGAGTCTCTTTTTTTATGTTATTTTGTTTTTTAAAATAGTTTATTGTCAAATTGGTTTCCATATAACACCCAGTTCTCTTCCCCACAAGTCCCTCCTCCATTACTACCACCTCCCTTCCCCCTCCCCTTCTGCCCCTTCCCCCTTCAGACTGGAAATTTAAAGGGAATTATTTGAGGAGGACATTGCCTCTCAATGAGACAATGTATCTCAGTGAGGTTTTGATTTGTGTTTCCCTGATGATGAGGGATGTTGAGCATCATTTCATGTGCCTGTAGGCCATTTGGATGTCCTCTTTGGAGAAGGGTCTGTTCATGTCTTCTGCCCATTTCTTCACTGGGTTATTTTGTTTTTTGGGTGTGGAGTTTGGTGAGTTCCTTGTAGATTTTGGATACTAGCCCTTTATCTGATATGTCATTTGCAACTATCTTTTCCCATTCCGTTGGTTGCCTATTAGTTTTCTTGATTGTTTCCTTTGCAGTACAGAAGCTTTTTATCTTGATGAGGTCCCAATAGTTCATTTTTGCTTTCATTTCCCTTGTCTTTGGAGATGTGTCAAGTAGGAAATTGCAGCGGTTGAAGTCAAGGAGGTTGTTTCCTACATTCTCCTCGAGGGTTTTGATGGTGTCCTGTCTCACATTCAGATCCTTCAGCCATTTTGAGTTTATTATTGTGTAAGAAAGTGGTATAGGTTAATTCTTCTGCATGTGGCTGTCCAGTTCTCCCAGGCCCTCCTACTAAAGAGGCAGTCTTTTTTCCATCGGATACTCTTTCCTGCTTTGTCAAAAATTAATTGGCCGTACATTTGTGGGCCCCGTTCTGGGTTCTCTATTCTACTCCATTGGTCTATGTGTCTGTTTTTGTGCCAATACCATACTGTCTTGATGATGACAGTTTTGTAGTAGAGGCTAAAGTCTGGGATTGTGATGCCTCCTGTTTTGGTTTTCTTCTTCAATATGACTTTGGCTATTCGGGTTCTTTTGTGGTTCCATATGAATTTGAGGATAGCTTCCGGACTCATTCTGCAAAGCCAGCATCACCTTGATACCCAAACCAGACAGAGATCCAGCAAAAAAAGAGAACTACAGACCGATATCCTTAATGAATACAGATACAAAAATACTCAACAAGATACGGGCAAGTTGAATTCAGCAGCATATAAAAAAATTATCCATCATGATCAAGTGGGATTCATTCCTGGGTTACAGGGCTGGTTCAATATTCACAAATCCATCAATGTAATACATCACATTAACAAAAGAAAAGATAAAAACCATATGATCCTGTTGAATGATGCAGAAAAAGCATTTGACAAAACACAGCACCTTTCTTAATAAAAACTCTTGAGAAAGTTGGAATAGAAGGAACTTACCTAAATATTATAAAAGCAGTTTATGAAAAACCCACAGCTAATGTCATCCTCAATGGGGAAAAACTGAGAGCTTTCCCCCTGAGATCAGGAACACGACAGGGATGTACACCCTCATCACTGTTGTTTAACATAGTGCTGGAAGTCGCAATCAGACAACAAAAGGAAATAAAAGGCATCAGAATTGGCAAAGTGGAAGTCAAGCTTTCCCTTTTTGCAGATGATATGATACTCTACGTGGAAAACCGGAACAACTCCTCTGGAAACCTTCTAGAACTGATCAATGAATTCAGGAAACTTGCAAAGTACAAAATCAATGTACAGAAATCGGTTGCATTCCTATACACCAATAATGAAGCAGCCAAAAGAGAAATCAAGAAACTGATCCCATTCACGATTGCACGAAAACGATAAAATACCTAGGAGTAAACCTAACCAAAAATGTAAAAGACCTATATGATGAAAACTATAGAAAACTTATGAAAGAGATTGAAGAACATTCCATGCTCATGGATTGGAAGAATAAATATTGTGAAAATGTCAATACTACGGAAAGCAATCTACACATTCAATGCAATCCCCATCAACATTGCACCAACGTTCTTCCCAAAGCTAGAATAAGAGTCTCTTATGTTTTTCCCCCTGCATGCTTTTTTCTTAGTTTTGTTTTTCTTCCCATATGCTCCTCTGTTTTGTATCCTAAAGTCCTCATATGAGTGAAGTCATATATTTGTCTTCTGCTGACTGATGTTGTTTAGCAGAATACTCTCTTGTTCCATCCAAGTAGTTACAAATGGCAAGATTTCATTCTTTTTCATTGACGAGTGATACTCTATTATATATAGATAGATGTCATATGTCATATATATATATACATATATATACGTGTGTGTGTGCATATATATATATATATATATATATATATATATATATATATATATGTCAGGTCTTTGTCCGTTCATCCATCAATGAATGTCCGTTGGGCTCTTTCCATAATTTGGCTATTGTCAATAGCGCTGCTATACACATGCCCCTTTGAAACAGCACACCTGTATCCCTTGAATAAATACCTAGTAGTCCAATTGCTGGGTCATTGGGTAGTTCTATTTTAATGTTTTGAAGAACCTCCATACTATTTTCCAGGGTGGCTGCACCAGTTTACATTCCCACCAGCAGTACCAAACAGATTCTCCCTTTGCATCCTCGCCAGCAAATGTTGTTGCCTGAGTTGCTACTGTGAGCCATTCTGACAGGTGTGAGGTGGTATCTCATTGTGGATTTGATTGATATTTCCCTGATGATGAGTGATGTTTTGCATTTTTTCTTGTGTCTGTTAGTCATCTGGATATCTTCTTTGGAGAAGTGACTATTCATGTCTTTTGCCCATGTTGTACGTTCCATAGATTTGGGTAAATACATAATGACAGGGATCCACCCTTTTAAACAAATTTTTAATGTTTATTTATTTTTGCGAGACAGAGAGACAGAGCGTGAGCAGGGAAAGGGCAGGGAGAAAAGGGGGCTCCTGGCTCTGAGCTGTCAGCACAGAGCCCGACACAGAACTCAAACTCCCAAACCGTGGATCATGACCTGGGCTGAAGATGAACGTCTAGCTGACTGAGCCCCCGGGCAACCCTACATCCTCTTACTTTTAGTCTGCATGTGTCTTTTGGTCTAAAATGAGTCTCTTATAGGCAGCATAGATGGGTCTTATTTTCTTGTGCATTCTGATACCGTATGTCTTTTGATGGGAGGATTTAGGCCATTTACATTTAAGAGGATAACTGAATATATGAATATAGTGCCATTGGGCCACCTGTAGAGTTGGTTTCTGGTTATGCTTCTGACCCTTTCTAGTCTTTCACTTTTGGTTGTTTTAGTTTGGCTTTGTTTTCTCTCCACTCAAAGGGTCAACCTTAAAATTTCTTGCAGAGCTGGTTTCATGGACGAACTCCTATTGCTTGTCTGGGAAAATATTTATCTCTCCTTCTATTTTGAATTTTTTTATAGTTTGTTTATTCTTGAGACAGAGAGAGACAGAGCACGAGTAGGGGATTAGGAGAGACAGAGAGAGGGAGACACAGAATCTGAAACAGGCTCCAAGCTCTGAGCTGTCAGCACAGAACTGAATGCAGGGCTCGAACACACAAACCACGAGATCATGACCTGAGCCTGAGTTGAATGCTTAACTGTCTGAGCCACACAGGTGCCCCACTCCTTGTCTTCCAAACAACAGCCTTGCTGGATAAATACTTCTTGGCTGCATATTTTTCTGATTCAGCATATTGAATATATCCTGAGATTCCCTTCTGACCTGCCATGTTTCTGTGGACAGACCTGCTGTGAATCTGATTTGTCTTGCCTTGTAAGTTAAGGACTTTTTTCCCTTGTTGCTTTCAGGATTCTTTTCATGTCCGTGTATTTTGTGAATTAGACTATGATATGCCTTGGTGATGGTTGGTTTTTGTTGAATGTAATGGGAGTTCTCTGTGCTTCTTGGCTTTTGATGTCTGTGTCCTTTCCCAGATTAGGAAAATTTTTAGCTCTAATTTGCTCACATAAACCTTTTGCCCCTTTTTCTCTCTCTTCACTTTTTGGAACACCTATGATTCGATTGTTATTTCCTTTTAATAAGTGACTGAGTGATACAGAAGTGCTGATGCATAGGAGCACATGTGCCCCAATGTTCATAGCGGCACTTTCTACAATAGCCAAATCATGGAAAGAGCCTAAATGTCCATCAACTGATGAATGGATCAAGAAGATGTGGTATATACGTACAATGGAGTACTATATGGCAATGAGGAAGAATGAAATATGGCCATTTGTAGCAAAGTGGATGGACCTTGAGGGTGTCATGCTAAGTGAAATAAGTCAGGCAGAGAAGGATAGATACCACATGTTTGCATTCATAGGTCTAACAGGAGAGACCTGGCAGGAGACCATGGGGAGAGGAAGGGGGAAAGAGAGCGGGGAAGAGTGAGGGACACAGAGCAAGGGAGACTATTGAATACTGAAGACGAACCATGGACTGAAGGGATGGGGGGTGATGGTCATGGTGGGGGGCACTTGTGGGGAGAAGCACTGGGTGTTATATGGAAACCAAATTGACAATAAACTATTATAAAAAAATAAATAAGATTAAAGCACCCAACAGCAACAAAAAAAATAAGTGACGGAGTTCTATCAGTGTTTTATTGAAATCTTTTGCCTTTGTTTCCCTCTTTTTTCTGCTTCATTATTTCCATAATTTTGTCTTCTATATCACTGGTTCACAGCACTGCTTTATCCATCCTTGCTTTCACAGCATCCATTGGAGATTACATTTCAGTTATATCATTTTTAATGTTGGCCTGAATAAATCTTAGTTCTTTTATCTCTGCAGAATGGGATTCTCTGGTGTCTTCCATGCTTTTCCCCCAACCTAGCTAGTGTTCTTATAATTACCGTTTTAAATCCTAGTTTAGATATCTGTGTTGATTAAGATCCTGGCCATCACTTCTTCCTGTTTTCTTTTGGGTTGATTTCTTCCATCTGGCCTTTTTGGAGGAAGAAAAAATAAAATAAACATTAAAAAACAAAACTAAACTAAACTAAATCAAAGAAAGGAAGCTAGATCCTAGGTGTGTTTCAGTCTACTTGTTGAAAGAAGCTTGCTAGAATAGGGAAGAAAGAGAAAGGAACAAAAAAAAAGTTAAAAAGAATTTCTTAATTAAAAAAATTTAAATAGTGAAATAGAAGAAAATAAAATATAGAAAATAAAATAGAATAACAATTACATTTTTTTTAAAAATAGAAAAGAATATGCTCTTTCTGCCAAGTTTTGTGGCTCAAGGTATGCAAATTGTTGTGCTAATCTTCAGATCAATTTCCTAGGTGTTCAAAATGGACTGATCCTGATCCAGCTGCATTTCAGGGATGAGTTCAGCTCATGGTCTCCACACTGCTACCTAGTCTTATCTCCTCCTCTAAATTAAAATTGTAAAAGAAAACATCATTTATACGAACAAAGTAAAAGAACCTAGGAATAAATGAAACAAAAGATTGACAAAACTCATACACAGAAATTTATAAGACCTTAAAGGCACGGAAGAAGATATAAATGAATGGAGAGACTTCCTATGTTAAAGAGTACAAAGATGGACTGACATAAATATGGCATTTCTTCCCAAACTATCTATAGGTCTATGTAATTGCAATCAAAATGCTGGAAGGGGTTTTTGGTGGCAGTGAAGTAGATCCTAAAATTTCTATAAGAGAGTAAATGACTAAAATTGCCAAACACTCTCAAAGAGAAAGAAGGAACATAAAAGGTTTACCCTCCCAGGTACTGAAACTTAGTATGACATTATCATATTTACACAGCATAGAATATGTAAGGATAAACAAATTGACCAAGGACATATAAAGAGTTTCTAGAAATGCAGTTGTATATAGATATACATAATAATATGGTGGTGGTGGTGGCATGGCAGATCAATGGGTGAAAGTGGAGCTATTTGGTACTTGAAGCTGGGAAAGCGGTTAGCCACGTTGAGAAAAATTTAATAGCAGCTCTACATCAGTGTCTATTGAGATGGATAGAGGATTTCAATGTTCAATACAACGTGCAAAACCTTAAAACTTTTAGAAGAAAATGAAGGGAAATCTCTGTGTAACTTTGAGTAGAGAAGAATATGTTACTCAAGGTACAAAGAGCACTAGACCACAAAACTAAAATAAGTTTGACAATCTTAAAATTTACAGCTAATGATTATCATACTATATGTTCAGAAAAGAGAATATGCAAGCCACAGACTTGGAGAAGACATCTGTCATCTGTAATACCTGTAAGCAAAAGAGGAATTGGATTCTACAGTCTGGAACTTACTATGACAAATCAATAAGAAAAAGAAAAAAGCCCTATAGAAAAATGGACACAAGACACAATGGGCACTTTTAGAAGACAAAATACAACTTCTGGCCAATAAGAATGAGGAGACATGCTTTGCCAAATTAATAACCAGGGAAATGGATACTATAAAGAGATACCCCATTGTGCCTATTTGAGTGAGAAGAAGGAGGATGAGAAAGAAGAGGACAAAGATGAAGTTTGACAATTGGAGAAGATAGAGGCATTTCTAGTATATGGGTGATGGGACTGAAGTGACCCATCTATTCTGAAACACAATCTACCATTATCTTTGTACTTGCACACTCACATACATCCTGACTCAGCAATTCTATTCTGGTTGTGCAACCAAGAGGCTCTCTAGCAAATACACACCAGAAGACTGGAACAAATATTCAAGGTAACACAGTTCAAATAACAGAAAATAACATGTTGCCTTCAAACAATAACAACAAAAACAGACAAATCAGAGATGCTGAGTGCAGATGGCATTTCTCCAGTCACTGAACACGGATATGTGTGAGTCTGGGTCTCAGTCTAGACTTTCCAGTGACATTATCCACCCCTTTTTTTGTTTAAACTAAACTGGTTCTCTCACTTTCAGTTAAAGCAGATTCTGTTACATCAAGGAAGGTCTAATCAAACTCTAATGAATTTGACTTTAGCATATGCAGTCAGTAAAAATATCAGGTACTCCCATCAATACCCATGTGTGCTTTGATGACAAATTTCTATATTTCTTTTTAAAATGTTTTTTCATTTATTTAATTTTGAGAGACAGAGTGAGACAGAGCCCAAGCAGAGGAGAGGCAGAGAGAGAAGACACAGACTCTAAAGCAGACTCCAGGCTCTGATCAAACATTCAGTATGGAGCCCGATGCGGGACTTCAACCCACGAACCCGTGAGATCATGACCTGAGCCAAAGTCTGATGCTTAGCCAATTGAGCCACCCACGTGCCCCATGATGACCAATTTGGAGATAGCACTGACATGAAGGAGGCTTGAACAAACTGACACCACAGCTGCGAAGAAGCCAGAAGTAATCGACCTGAAAGGTTATATCTCTGTTGCTCACTTACCAAATTCCTAAGAGCCCAACGACAGGGGAAACGTGTGAAGAGTCTTTCTTGTAGCCAGACTAACCAAGAAAAACCTGAAAAAATAAAAATCACATTCTTCATTTGCCACAAGAGACCCTCCCCTCACTGAACTAATGCATAGTATATCAAAAGTCTGCTTAGAATTAACCCCTTTTCCCCCAATAGTCATATTATTACATATTGTGATTAGATCCCTAGATCATACAGAGTTCACATCTACGCCATTTCATCCTTGATGCTGCTGGAACACACTGTACCCAGAATGAAAATTAATAGGAAAAATTCATTAAGTCATTGAATACATTACCATGTAATTGGGTTCATTTTAAAGGCAAGGGAAATTTAAAACTGAGATGGCTAGTAAAGGACAGCTGAGTGTGGTGCTGATTCCAAGAGAGAACCTGCATTTTCAGAGATTCTAAAGTTGCTAGTGTGATCGAACTTCATTTGAGACTTTCCTTTACTAAAATCACATAAAATACCAGCATTATTCATTTTTTTAATCACTCCACGTTAAGGTGATATTTTGACTCGCAAATGGAAAGACAGAAGGGGAGAAAGAGAGAAGAAGGGAAATATGTGAAGGGAAATAATTAGAGAAGTGTTAAAAAAAATGAAGGAACGGGTAAATAAAAGAGGCAAGTGTTCCTCACAGAAAGAAATGGCCAGTTATTGAAGTGAGCTCAGAAAGAAAAAGCATTCAACAGGCTTTTTCATTGAGAGTAAGTGAAGAGGTGGTAGGGAGGGAAAATAGGGTTAACTGGATCTTTGCACCAGATTGTGCTACTGAGAGAAGAGCATTCCATATTCCGTACGGAAGAGCAATCTTTTAAGTGGAATTAGAAAAGAAGAAAGTGAACGATTGATTGTGTCCACCAGACAGGAGTATATTAGGTGTTGAAATGTGAAGGCTATGATCTCACCCCACATCCCAAATTAAAGACCTGTCTGCCATCCTAGCCTAATGTATCTTCATTCTTAATCTCCCTTCCTCACCTGGGTTAGCAGGCCACATGGTGGAGATCCATTCCTCCGCGGTGAACTGCCTCACTTGGTTGTCTTTCACGCGCCAGGATTCCGGCTCCTTAGCAAACACCACACAGCAGAATGGCTCTATTTTGAGTGCACAGACATATCCACAAGGACTTCTTTCGTCATATACTGCAAAGAATTTGCATGTGGATTTTATCTGCTTCTTCTGCCTACAGAAGTGATAGATAGGCAACTTCCTAATGGATTTTTTAATCTCTGTTTCTAACTTCTTAAGATCGTTTGCCTCTGCTTTAAAGCCAATTACTTCTTTTTCTTCATTTAACCCAATAAACAAATATCCCCCATCAGTATTTGCGAAAGCAGAAACATAGTGAGGGAGGATCTCTTTAATGCGTTGCAACCACTTTCCTGTTGAGAAGTCTTTCATTTCAACATGTGTGGATTCAGTAAAGGGCACTTCTTCTCTGTACCTGAGCTGCGTCCTGTTAAAAAAGGCATCAGCCAAGTCCTTTATGTCACTTTCTTTTTGTACACCCGGCTGTGGAGGCAATTTCGGTCCAGACCATCTCCCTCCAGTTTTGCTCTTGGCTTTGAGGAACTCCAGTGTATCGGTGGCACTCATCATATTTGTACATGTGACATCCCTTCTGTACAAATTGGTCCTCAAGGTGACAATTCGTAAACCAGAGGTTTCTGAGCTCCATGACTTGACAAAAATTAGAAAATATTTACCTTGTTGCATAAAGGTTAAGTATTTAGGAACAGATGGAAGAATATTTCCAACGGATTTTTCCAAATCTTCTCCTATTCCATCCTTTTGGTAACTATAGCTTTCATTCTCAATTTCAGCCTTGATCATTCCCCCTCCAGAATTCAGCAAAGTAACAACAGCTTGTGAGGTGTTAGCATTCTGCTTTTTTCGTAGTTGACAATCTTTCATTTTCTTTCTATTCTTCGCCCCAAGAGTGACTTTTCCCACATTTACAACTAGTCCAGCAGAGTTAATTTCCAAATAAACACTACTGTTCATCTTCCCAGTAGCCATTCAATTTCCAAGCAGATATCCTTTCCTGTAAAACAGAAAGAGCCATGAATATAGAACCTGAGAAGGAAAGACAGCAAATTTTGTATGGTGAGGTGAGCCGAGTACTGTTCTTTCTGTATATATTTCACTAGATGCTATGGAAAAGATACAGGTTGAAATCTCTTTATTTGGATAGATTTTGAGCTAAGATTATAATAATTTTTCTTTCTGTGAAGTTTTCAATCTATTTTTTTAAAGATACCACTTTTTGAAATACTCTGTACACCCACTGTGAGGCTTGAACTCACAACCTCGAGATCGAAAGACACCTGGTCTACCAACTGACCCAGTCAGATGCCTAAATTTTTCAATTTTTGGTCACAGTTTTATATGCCCATATTGTTTTCATCTCATCTTTGTATCTGTTTATATCCCTTTTCGAACTCCTTATGTTTATTCTCCGTCCCTCCAATAAGCCCCTCTAGGGAACTTACTTATGTTTTTGATCTTCTCAGTTCCAAATTTTATATATTACGTTACTTTTCTTTTTAATGATTCCAAATTTTACCTTAATTTTCTCCTTTTATTCAGGAGTCCTTCAGGAAAATTCAGGTCTAAAGATAACCAGGAATGTGCCATGTGAATAATTTTTCCATCTTGCAAGGATGAATTAGGTTCACAAATTTTGGCCTGTTTATCTTAAGTAAGGTGGGCCAAGTTACTGTACCTTCTTCCTACCAGATATCCATATTTTCAGTGAGGTAAAATTCTTCTATACCAGATGTCGGCTTTAGTATAAGTATCTCCAATCCATTAGTTCTGTCCCTTTAAGTCTATTGGGGTCACAATTCGCTACATATGGCTTAGAGATAGTTGAAAGCAAGTCCATCCCAGGCAAGAATCACTACACTAGACTAGGAAAGGTCATGAAGGGGGCATAGTATTCTTGTCTTTCGCTGCTGGGCAAGAATCCTGCAGAGGCTCAGCTTATATGCTTGAATGTCAACTCTGCCTCTATAAATTCCTGGTCCTGTGCTTGAATGTTTGTGTCCCTCCACAATTCATCTAATCCAAATTAAGTCTCCAACTCCAGTAGAGCTGTCTATTTCCCTGCGAATTCTAGCAAATATTTGGTTTATATGTTTAGGAGCTCTGATGTTTGATGCGCACGTGTTTACAGGTATTACACCTTCTTGGTGAACTAATTTTTTTCTCATTATATAACGTCTTCATCCCTTACAACCACTTTTCATTTAAAGTTTAATTTGTTTGATATTAGTGTAGCAACCTCTATTCTCTTTTGGTTACTGGTTGCAAGAAGAGCTTTTTCCATCTTCTTCTTTAAACTGATGCATGTCCTGAGATCTAAAGTGAGTCTTGATACAGATGTCCAAGAGTCGTGTAGAAAAATGCTCAACATCACTAATCATAGGGAAACGCAAGAGAAAACGACAATGAGAGGTCACCTCGCATCTATCAGAACGGCTAAAATTAAAAAGACAAGAAATACCAAGTAAGTATTGGCAAGGATGTAGAGAAAAAAGAATCTTCATGCACTTTGGTCAGAAGATAAATTGTTGCGGCCACAGTGGAAAATAATATAGAAGTTCCTCAAAGAATTAAAAATAAAAATACCATATGACACAGTAATTCCACTACTGGGTATCTATTGAAAGGAAACAAAAACACTAATTTGAAAAGCTATATGCATTCTTATGTTTATTGCCATGTTATTTACAATAGGCAACAAAGGACATAACTTAAGTGACCCCTGAGAGAAAAAAAAGATAAACAAGATGTGGTACACACACACACACACACACACACACATGTGCATGCACACACACACACACACACACACACACACTGGAATATTACTCAGCCAGAGAAAGATGAGATTGAGTAATTTGTAATAACATAGATGGACCTAGAGGTTATTGCATTAAGTGAAATTAAGTGAAATAAATCAGACTGGAAAGAGAAATACTATATTATTTCATTCTTATGTGGAGAAAGAAAGAGAGAGAGAAAGAAAGAAAGAAAGAAAGAAAGGAAGAAAGAAAGAAAAAGAAAGAAAGAAAGAAAGAAAGAAAGGGAGAAAGGGAGAAAGACAGGGAGGGAGGGAGGGAGGAAGGAAAGAGGGAAGGAAGTCAGACAGACCATATCTGTAAATACAGAAAGCAATCTGAAGGTCCCAGAGGGAAGAGAATGGGGAGAATTGGTAAAATGGGTGAAGGGGAGTGGGAGATACAGGTTTCCAATATGGAATGAATAAGTCGTGGGAATAAAAGACACAGCATAATGAATACAGTCAATGGTATCCTAATAGTTTTCTGTGGTACAGATAGTAGCTATGTGTGCAGTGAGCCAAGCATAATGTAAAAACTTGTCAAATCACTATGCTGTTGTATACCTGAAACTAATGTAGTATGTTTGTCAACTAACCTCAAAATTTTTAAATAAAAATTATATAAAATAAATAAACTGAGTCTTTTGGTAACAGCATACCAATGAATCCTGGTTTTTGAAATCTATTCTATTAATCTATGTCTTTTGTTTACCCAGGGTAATCCATTTATATTGAAAGTAGTAACAGATAGTGAAGATACTGTTGACATTTTGTTGTGTTTTCTGTATGTGTTCTAGCTTTTCTTCCTCATTTCCTCCCTTACTGCCTTCCTTTGTGTTTAACTAATTTCCCCCATAGTTTACCTTAGGGGTCATTCTTACTGTTGTACTTTCTCAGTGTCTGGACAAATGTAGAATAACACATACCCATCACTATCCTATCACACAGAGTGTTTTCACTGCCCTATATATCCTCTGTGTTCTGCTTATTCTTCTTGTCCCAACTCCCAATCCCTGACAACTACTGATATTTCTACTATCCCCATAGATTTGCCTTTTCCAGAGTGTCACTTGAATCACACAGTATGTAACCTGTTCAAATTGGCTGCCTTCACTAGTAATATGCATTTATGTGCATTTAAGAGTCATCTGGAAGGACAACATGATTGCTTCCAAATTTTGGCAATTATGAGTAGAACTGCTAAAACATCCATGTGCGGGTTTTGTGTGAATATAAGATTTCAACACTTTTGGGTAAATACCAAGGATCAAGATTGCTGGATTACATGATAAGAGTATGGTTATAAGAAACTCTCAAACTGTCTTGACAGGTGGCTATATCGTTTTACATTCCACCAGCATTGAATAAG
>PISW01011877.1:0-36795 GCA_004023785.1 Mungos mungo
CCGCCCCCATTCCCCCCATGCCCCCCACAGCTGAGCACGGACATTCCATGAGGCCCGGGGCCTCCTCGCCCGTTCCCCAGGGGCAGACGTCTGTCTTCTCATGAAATCCCGGGAAAGCAAGGACACGGCAGGTTCAGAAGGTTATGTTCGGTTCCGGTTCTGGCGAGAAGGAGGCCGCCACCCGGCCTGTCCTTCCTCGCCCGGGCGGGCGGTCCGGAACCTCCGAAGTGGCCCCGACCTTCCCTGTGACCTGCCTGCCCCCTTCCGGAATCCCATCCGTGCCACACACCACACCCGCTGTGCCCGCTCTGCAGGCCTGGCTCCGTCTCTGCTGGCATCAACCGCACCATGAAACCCGAGGCCTTCGGGGTCCGTGGCTCTGGTCCAAGTCAAGTTTATTTTCACTGATAAAACCCTTCGGAGAGGAAACTCCCCCTCACACTCCCCCTGGCGTAGGACCCAGAGCGGGGAGGATGGCAGTCACCGCCTGTCTTCCCAGACGGCAATGTCACCCGTGCGGGCGGCTGACACACCGGCGCGCCCACACACTCATCAAGAGTCAACAGTGAAATTCTCTCCTGCTGAGACAGGCTGCAGCCTCCGGACCCCGGAGAGAACACGCTGGGCCCCTCGGGTCGGGTCGGTCCAACCAGGGCAGGGCTTCCAAGCGTCCCAGCTGGAGCTCCGGCGGGCGTAAACAGGTTACAATGCACTGGGGTCCTCACCTCCTATGACACACACCCTCTATCTCTGTTGATGTGACCTGTGTGCGTGCATGCACGCGTGTAGCATCCGTGTTGTATGCAGCAACAACTTAGTGAGTCTCTCCTTCCGACAACATTTGGATTTATTAAGGGCTCTGGGTAGGCCCTATAGCATTAAGGTCAAGTGCCCTCCCAGATGCACCCAGATTAGCGTTTTGCCACCTGTCCGGGCAGCCCTCAGACGTAGAATAGGCCATCGAGGCCACCTGTGAACATTTGTTTCTTCCGCGTCCCCCCTGATCTGACAGCAAGTGCCCGAGAGCATGAAGGCGAATGACGTTCAGAGCATCACGTGCTCCCTGGATGCGTCTCTGGGGAGGGGGC
Organism: Mungos mungo; assembly: GCA_004023785.1. Lineage (NCBI taxonomy): Eukaryota > Metazoa > Chordata > Mammalia > Carnivora > Herpestidae > Mungos > Mungos mungo. The sequence continues at coordinate 1,089 of PISW01011877.1, forward strand.
GGGAGGGGGCTGCGCCTCTGACAGTCGCCGTCTGTCCTGGCGGGCGCGAGGCAGTGTCTCCTTGTGGCCTCGGGGCACATGTCCCCGGGGACCGGTGATGTCCAGCCCTTCCCATGTCCTCTCTGGGGAAGTGCTTCTTCAAGCCCTTCGCCCGTTTCTGAGTCCAGCGCATTGCTGGCGAGGTGCAGGTCTTCATACTTGCTGGGTGCTGGCCCCCCAGCTGTGCGCCGAGGTGCTCTCCTGCCGCGGAAGCCTCCCCACTCGGCGGGGGCTGCTCTGTGACGCGCCGAAGTTTTCCGTCTTAATTAAGTCCAATTTGTCTATTTCTTCTTTTGTTGCCTCTGCCCTTGGCGTCACACCCAAGAAATCCCGGCCCGGCCCAGGGTCACGAGGCTTTTCCCCGTGTTTCCCCCCAGGGCCTCTATTGCTTTAGCTCTACGTTTAGGGCTTCGGCCCATCTTGAGTTAATTTCGGTACATGGTGTGAGGTAGGGTCCAACCTCGCTCTCCTGCGTGCGCACGTCTGATACCCCCAAGACCGTTCCTGAAAACCCCCCTGTTGAATGGCCTTGGCAGTCCTGCAGAACCTTCCGGATTGTTCGACCGTGTGTGAGGGTTGACCTCGGGGCTCCCTTCCGTTCCCTCGGTCTGTGCGTCTGTCTGTACGCCAGCGGCGTGTTGTTTTGATAACGTGGTTCTGCCGGAAGTTTTGGAATCAGGAAGCATAAATCCTCCAGCTTTGTCCTTCCTTCTCGATATCGTTTTGGCTGTTCAGGGGCCCTTGCGATTTCATAGGAATTTTTGGATGGATTTTTCTATTTCTGCAAAAAACGGGGGGTTGGGGGATCTTTTCTATTTCTGACAAAAATTGGGGATTTTGCTAGAGATTGCATTGGGTCTGTAGATTGCTTTAAGGGGTATTAAAAAAATTTTTAATGTTTATTTATTTACTTTGGGGGGGAGGGGCAGAGAGAGAGAGGGAGGGAGAGAATCCCAAGCAGGCTCCGGGCTGTCAGCGCAGAACCTGACACAGGGTTGGAGCTCACGACCCTGGGATCGTGACCTGAGCTGGAATCAAGGGTCAGATGCTCAACCAACGGAGCCCCCAGTGCCCCCAAGTCCTACTGGATCTTAATGGGCAGTTCCTTTTTGCCCTGGACCCTTTCCACAGCTAACCAGGTTTGGGGTCTGAAGGGAGAGACGTCACCCCAGAAAAGCACATAAACAGCTTTTCAGAATCTAGACCTGCGGGCCTGTCACAGCAGCCGCTGGTCAGCCACACCGGCCTCGGCACCGTCATTAAAATTCAGTTCCCCGGTCACACGGGCCATACGCCAAGTGCTTGGCAACCCTACGTGGCTGGTGGCCACCAAACTGGGCCACACAGCTTACCAGACGTTTCCGTCTCATTTCACAAAGTCTGGTTAGAAGTTATCGTCCTAGACTTTTTTCTTTAAGTTTCCTCTCTCTTTATTCCAGCAAATAAACAATAAAAAAAATATAGGAAATCTGGGGCGCCTGGGTGGCTCAGTCGGTTAAGCATCCGACTTTGACTTAGGTCATGACCTCAGTTTGTGGGTTCGAGCCCCACGTCGGGCTCTGTGCTGACAGCCCAGAGCCTGGAGCATGTCTTCTGATTCTGTGTCTCCCTCTCTCTCTGACTCTCCCCTGCCCGCACAGTCTCTCTCTCTCTCTCTCTCAAAAATAAATTTTAAAATTAAAAAAAATTTTTTAAATACATGAAATCAGGAGCCCGAGGCTGGGGGGCAGCGAGCTGGCACCACTGCCCCTCTCGGGGTGCTTGGCGGTCCCCGCACTGCCCCGCTGCGCCCGCCGTGGTCCGGCCCCCTTCTCGGGCTCAGGAGGGAGCTGCAGCCGCTGACCCCGCGCGGAGGGCCAGACGCAGAGTCTGCCGGCCGGATTTCCGCCCATGAGAACGGACCCCAGACTCCAGGGCGGCCCGGGCATGGGCACGTCAGCCCGTCTGGCCGGCACCACACTCCCCGCGTGAGCCCCGAACGCCACGTCAGCCTCCCTGGAGTCTGGACATCTCCAGGGGGTGTTGTCCTGTGAACAGCACCTTCTCGTCCCCCAGGCGGGAGAGCAGGTGCGGTTGGGGGATCTTTTCCAGATCTTTGTCACCGGCAGGTGTTTGCCTGCACCAGGGGCTCAGGGGTGTCTTTCTGGGGGACCCGTGTGGCATGGCGGCAAGCAGGGACAGAGGAGCGGGGGCACGTGTGAGCGCCATGCAGGCGGCGGGCCTGCCCAGGGCGCCACCGGCATTCCGCAGGCAGACCTCCCTGGTGTCCCCAAGAGCACGGAAAACAGCTGCTCAGGCCCCCCGCGCCTGGCCTGGTGGCGCAGCCGCATCAGGGGACGGGAGCCTCTCTGCTCCTCCCCAGGCCCCACCTCCCCTCTCCACCATGGGAACAGCCCTGTCCCGCCCAGTCCCGAGAAGGAGAGAGAGAGAGAGCCGCCCCCTGGCGGGGGGGCAGGGAGAACAAGTCCAGCACCCAGCCGCGCAGCCCCACATGCAGCCCTACCTCAGCCCTTCCCAGCTGCCGAGCCGCCCCCCCCCGCCGGCCTGACCTCGCACCCCCACCTACGGGGAGCTGGGCGTGCAGTGGGCTCACGCGCGCAAAGTGGGGACACAGCGCCAGGCACCCGGTGAGGGAGCGACAAACGCCACCATTGTTTTTATGATTAGCTGCTGTGTCCCGGAAAGCATGTGGGCTTCAAACTTCTGCTAGGAATGTGGGGGGCACATGGGTTGCCCCGCTGCTGCCCAGGCCAACAGGGTCGGGGCCCAGCTAGGAGTAGGGGATCCTACCCACGTTGAGCTGTGTGCACCCTTACCGCCTGGGCCTCAATCTCCTCCCCTGAGAAATGGGAAAAAATTACTTCAGCCTCCACTAGCTTGGGAAGATTAGGTCGGGAGGCGGTTTGTGAGAACGCTTTCCTCCCCAGGGGACCACGGCCCACCCGGGCCTGGCCCTGCAGGGGCCAGAGCCCCCCCGCAGCCCACCCCTGCAGGCAGCGCCCTCTCTGAAACAGGCCCAGGTTGGTCCATCGCATCCTGGCTGCTGCGGCCCTTCCCGGGAGACAGCCCGTTACCACGGGAAGGGCCAGGGGCCTGCGCTCTGGGGGCACAGCTCTGGCGCGGACGGCTGGGAGTGAATCCTTGCTCACTGTGAGAGCTTGCTTCCCTGCTCTGTGCCTCGGTTTCCCCATCTGTAAAACAGACCGATCACAATGCAGCGCCTGCTTCCTGAGGCGGCTGGGGGTTTAACCGAGTTGGTGTGTCCAGAGCCCCTCAGCGTGGGACGTGGGCTGGGGCGTGGGCACAACATCCGGGGCCCCGGGGACGGAGCGGCCCCCGAGGACCACGTGGAACTGAGGACTGACCCCAACAGTTACAAGCTCACTCATTCTGGAGCAGGTGTTCTGGAGCCGGGTTGTTTCCGTTACCAGACGCAGGCCTGCGTGTCGATGGGCACTTAGTTCCACGCCCGGCCTCCGCCCGCTGGATGCCAGTGGTCCCCCCACGGCGCTGACGGCCAGGATGTCCCCAGACGTCACCAACACCGACGTGGCCCCTGACATGGTGCCCCCCCCCCCACATTGCATCAGCCTTGACTTTCAGTTGTATTCTGCTCGCTCAGGAGTGAAGCCCACATTTGCAAGCCAGCTTTTACCAGGCTTGCTCCTCCCGGGCAGGGCAGCCCTGTCTGAGTTGTCATAAATGCGAACTTAGAAGCCAGTCCTTCCCCGGGGTTCACCTGAGAGGCGTGTTCCCGCTCTGGGGACCCCTGGCCGCTCGGAGGCGGAGGGACAGCTACCCTGCTCCCCGTTCCCGGGCGAGGACACCCAGGCACAGAGTCGCCCGGACTCGCTCGGGCAGCCTGCCCGCTCTGCGCTGCCCATCGCCGAGCCTTTCCCCCACTGTTCCCGCACTGACCACAGCGCACGGACACCACGGTGTGACAGGCCCAGAGGGACAGGTCACCCGCCCAGGAATGAGCGGCAGCCCCTTTCATCATGCTGCCTCCCGCAATCCAGGCGAGAAGCCGGAAGGGGGGTTCCCTGGAAGTCCAGTCCCGGCCCCGCAGCCCGACACCTGCCCCCTGGTGCAGTGTCCCGTAAGGTGGCCCTGCCCTGCTTCCCATGTGGCAGCCGTCTGGTGATCCATCGCCGTGAGTGCCTCAAGTCAGACTCCACCCTCTGCCCCACCCCCTTGGTCATCTGGGGGGCTTGCCACCCCCCTTCTTGGCCAGGTATCCCTTTGACCTCTGGTCTCAGCAGTGTCATTTCGTGAAATCCAGCTGGCTTCAAATAGCCAGCATCAGCAGCGCCTGGAAACTTCCCCTCCTCTGGCCCCTGGGACCTCCGCCCCCGGGGAAGACAGCTTTGTTTTCTTCCTCAGTCCCCTGTGGATTGGCCCGGCAACCAGCAATGTGCCGGGCTCCTGGCCACCACACCCCGGCTTTGTGCAGAGGCTTGGAAGGGCAGTCCTGGCTGGGGTGCTGTCCGTCAGCCCTGCGCTGCGCACTGGGCAGACCTCCTCCTGAGGAGGGGTGTCCACCATGGCCCTGAGCATCTTGTCTGAGCAGTTCTGCGTGGGAAGGCCTTGCAAGGTGACTGCGGGGTAGGAACTGGCTAGCCCTGGGCGGGGGCCCGGAGCAGGCCAAGGCATCGCGCCCCCTGCCGCGGCTCCTCTGAGCCCATCAGCAGCTGCTGCTTCTGAGCTCCGGGGAACCACCGTCTGCTCTGAGGGGTGGGCCTGGTGCTGGCTGGGGGCCGAGCCCCCCAGGGCCTTCTACAGCCCCTGGGCCTGAAAGGGGCCCCCAGGGGCAGCCGAATATCCCGGGCCTATCTCACAGGCCTCCCCGGTGGCCTTGCGACCTCCCCCCGACCTGCAGGCTGAGGGGCTCCCCTTGAAGCAGTCTCTGTCCAACATAAAATGAAAAGGGGGGCCAGCAGCTTCAGTCCGGGAAGGAGGCTGGGGGCGGAGGGGGGCTCCGCTGGGTGTCAGCCTCTCCCCTTGGAAGGGACAGATGGAGGGCTTCCGCTCGGACAAGGCTCTGTGCACTTGGGCGTCCCACCCGGTCTGGGGTGCCGGGGAGGGGCCCAGGTCAGCCAGTCTGGGTCTCTGGGGATGGATGGTATGGGAAGGCCCGGGCAGTTCAAGACCAAGGTTCCAGAGTGCCTCAGTGTGGGTGACCACGGCTGGGGGACCCTGGGGCCAGCAAGGGGCCCACAGCCTTAGGCCCTACAGGGGGGAGGCTGGGCAAGCCCCTCACCTCCTCGGCTCCTAGCAGAATTAGAGACGCTTTCCTATCAAAAAGGGCTTCAGAGTCTAACAAGGTCTCTGGGAGCAGGAGGGATGAGGGGACACACTAGATCTGGGGGGGGGGGCTTCCCAGCAGGAGTCCTGGGGGAGAGGCCATTAGAAACATGGGGGTGGGTCAGGGGTGGGTCAGGACATACATGTAGGACATGGACAAAGGGCTCCGGTTTCTGGGGTTCCTCTTAGATTCTAGCGGCTTCTGTGACTGGGACAAAAATGATGACCATTTCTTGGGCTGAGGATGAGAGAGGGGGCGCTCCGACTCAGCCCACACGCACTCTGGTCTCTGGGAGCACTCTCCCAGCCTGCCCCACTCATCTAGCCTGACCGGTGGTGGCTGCACCCGGACCTGCCTGGGCAGGGAGAGGGGCTGGGGTCCCTGCGCCCCCGGCTGCACGCCGCCGATCCCGCCCCCGGCCCGAAGCGTCCTCCCCCTTACCCGCTCCTCCCCCCCACCCCCCAGCTGCCCCTTCCCTCCCTCCTTCCCGCTCCTCCCCGCTCCTCCCCGTCCTGCCTGCTCCTCCCTTGCTCCTGCCTCCCGCTCCCTCCCTCCTCCCCGCCCCCTCCCCTCCCGGCTCCGTCCTCCCGCCTCCCTGCGCCGCCGCTCCCTCCCCGGGCTCCGCGGTTGGATCAGTCCTCTGGCATTTCCTGCAGCCGGGCCGCGCCGCCAGCTGAGCCCCGCGCGCCCGGCCCGCCGGCTCCGAGTCGCGGCACGGTAGGGGCGCGGCGGGCGGAGAGGGCGCGGGAGGCGTCCGGGAGGGCCCCGGGAGGGGCCCGGAGCGGCCAGCGGGGCGGCTGCCGGGGGCGGGGGGTGGGGGGGCCTGCGCCGCGAGGCCCGCGGGGCCCGGGGCGCCGGGACGCAGCCCCGCGGGGAGCCCCGGCCGGCCCGGCGCGCGGAGGGGGAGCGCGGGGCGGTCCCGGTGCGGGCAGGCCGGGGCGCGGGTGGGGCCCGGGCGTGGGGAGCGGCGCGCGCAGCCGGAGTCCCGCCCGGCCGGGCCCCGGGGGGCGGGTGCTGTGAGCCGCGGGCTGTGGGCGCGGGAGGGGTGGGGGTGCCGCGTCGGGCCGGGTCCGGATCGGGCCGCCGGCATCGCACGGGAGGGATGGTTCCGAGGCGGCCGCGTGTGGGCCCCCGGAGCGAGGCTCTGAGGGAGGACCCCCGCGTCGGCCACAACCCCTCGGCCACCGCCTCTAGGCCACTAGCCCCTAAGACAGAGAGTCTGGAAGTGTTGGGGGGAGGGTCCTGTGCATCTGAGGATTCTTGGGAGGGTGGGACGTGGGGGGGTGCTGTCAGCAGCCCCCAGAGGGCCACTCACCAACCTGGGTTCCCCAGGCACCGCCAGGGCCCCCTCCCCACTTGGCCGGGCTGTCTGCTGTCTGCTGTCAGAAGCCAGCCAGTTAGGATTGTGAGCGCCTCGGGTGTGGACGGGACCCTCCAGGTCCAGGTGGTCCTCTGCCCCCACGCATCATTGCGCTGAGCCAGGCCTGGCCTTGCTGGAGCAGCTGGTTGGATTTCTGCTCCTTTGCCATTTTAAGATTTTACTAACTTGCTACTCTGTCTACACTAGAAATAATTTATATGGGTGTCTGACCATCTGCCTGACCCCCTTCAAAATGCCTTTTACAGGTGGACCTCGGTGATTGTCCCTAGGGCACAGCCCCCAGGCCAAGGGCAGGCACAGGCACCGGGAGGGGCGCGGAGGCACAGCCCTCGGGTTGGGTGTGTGTGTCCTTGGGTCTGTGTGCACCGTACGGACCCAAGTCCCAGCCAGCCACAACCCTGCCGTCAGCAATCGCCAGCTCAGTGGTCTTTCGGCTGCATTTTTACCCCAGTCTTGGTTCTGCAGGGCCTGTGGCTCCTTGAACTTGACAGGCTCAGCAGGCAGCAGGCGATTCAGGGGCGTCTGCAGGCGCCCCTTCAGGCGTCAAGGTCCGGATACGCACATCCTATTGTCTGCCGCTCAGCGCAGCCGCACGTGTGGGGCCGGCCAGGGAGGCAGGCACTGAGGGTGTCTGTCTGTCTGTCTGTCCCGTGTGTCTTGTCAGGCTGTGTTTAGAAAAGGTGACAGAACAGATGGGTCAGGCAAGGACCTCCTGACCCGCCTCTTCTTGGGGAGGCCCCTCTGCAGAGGTGGAGGCTGGGGGAGTGCATCCGAGGCCAAGTGAGCCTCCTTCCTGGGCTGGGGGAGGGGGAGAGGGAGGGGGCACCAGTCTGTTGTCCTCGAAGGTCTGCTGTGGCTCTTTGCAGAATGCCGCACTCGGCCCTTCCCCCTGAGGATGGGTTTTATTTACTATGCCGAGAGCGTCCAGGATCAGTGTCTCCCCTGAAATCTCTCCTCCCGGAAGCTTCCCAAGCTGGGAGAGTGAGCTGACGGGCTGGCTCGGGGAGGGGCCGGACCCTCCGCGACCAGCCTGCGGCTTGAAGACAGTGCCGCGTCTTCCCGGGCAGCTGTGTTTTGGGGACTTGTGCTTTCTGCTGATCTGTGGCTGAGCGGGTGTGAGTGCCAGAGCACACGTACACACCCAAGGTGACAAGTCTGCCCCGCCCCCTTCCTGGTCGTTGTTCAAGCGACAGGTGTTCGGCCGCCCCTGCGGAACGGTGCAGAACCCGCTCAGTCTCATGGGGGAGGCCTGAACCCCGGGATGGGGCCTCGGGGGGCTGAGCGCAGGGGTGTACGTAATGGCAGAGGACGCCGGGATGGGGCGGCGGGGGGCTGAACGCAGGGGTGTACGTAAAGGGCAGACGACCCGGGCATGGGGCCGTGGGGGACTGAGCGCGGGGGTGTACGTAACGGCAGACGACCCGGGATGGGGCGGCGGGGGGCTGAGCGCAGGGGTGTACCACGCATGGCAGAGGACCCCGACATCCTGATGCGAAGGCAGCTGTCAGGTGCGGTCCCCACCGTGGGGTCCCCGGGTCGGGTGTCTGGCTGCTGGGAGTGACAGGGCTGGTGCTGTCACGTGTTGGGGACACAGTGCTGGGTGGTACAGAGGACAGTGCCGGGACCCCCGACGGGAGCTGGGCCGATGCGCTGGGAGGTCTCAGAGCGGCTCAGGGCCGTCCCGAAGGAACAGGGTATCGCCCTGGGTGCCAGCTTCCCCCATAACCTGTGAAACCAGAACAGCTGCAGGATGAGCTCTCGGAGGGTTCAAAGCCGGCCTAGGCCGGATGGGGTGCCGGCTGCCCACCTGGGGAGACGTCTAGGCAGACCCTGACCGTCTGCGGGGGGTGGGCTGATGGTCGAATATGAGGAACTTGGACCTTGGAGGGTCTGGTTCTCAGCACAGCAGGCCTTCCACAGCAGGGCCCTGCGAGCACGTGCAGGCTGGCCTGGCATCTCTGCCAAAGGCGAGTGGGCACCAGCCGTGTGCTTAGGACCTGGCCGCCCGAAAACGAGGGCTTGGGTGGGGACAGGCGACAGCGGCGCGACGGCGGGTCCAGCCTCCAGCTTGTTGTCCGGCGAGGTGCCTGGGGAGACTCTGGCAGCACAGGGGCGCTGCGGGCCCAAGAGGTGGGCAGCCTGCCAGGGCTTCACAGCCCCCCAGGGAGGGAACAGCAGGGCCTGGAGTGCAGAGAGGGGCGCCCGATGACCCCAGCAGGGGCCCCAGAGCCGTCCGGCCCGGCCCCCCCGGGAGGCCCAGGGCCACCAGAGAACTGCCAGCATTATCTAGGCCATCGAGGGAGGGAGAGACAGTCCCCACCGCTCGGGACGTGAGCTGGTCGGCTGGTTCTAAGGGATCCAGGACAGGCAGGGGGCCTTTGTTGCACATCTCGGAGCCAGGGCTTAGCTTAGCCTACCTGACGTCCGCCCTTCCGTCCAGGCCCGGCCTTGGCTGCCCTCCAGCCGCCGTCAGACCGCACCGGCCACCCGGCAGGCTCCGTTCTTGCCCTTCTGGTCCTTCTCCGGCGGGCAGCCAGCTCGCTCTTTAAAAACATGGACCACATCACACAGCTTCCCCATTAGAGTCCCCCATGATTCACATCCATCTCCGAGTAATTCCAGACTCCCCCCCAACTGGCACAGGCACTGCCCACCTCTGTTAGGTGTCCCCACCCCCTCGGTCATGCCCACGGGCGTCCAGCCCCAGGCCCAGCAGTGGGCACTCCGGGCCCTCAGCGTTCCATCCACAAACCCTCTGCCCAGGGCGCCGGTTCAGACCTCAGCTCAGGAGCCGCTTCTCCCGGAGACGCCCCGTCCCTGATGGCAGCGCCCGTGACCGGGGGGCCGCGCTCTGTTCCTCAGCAGCCCGATCCGTGTCTCAATTCTCTCTCTTCTGCGTCCGTGTAACTGATGCCGAGACTCGGAGAGAGCAGGTGGGCCGGAAGCCGGTGGGCACTCAGCACATGCGGTCATTGTTTGTTTGTTGGCTGAGTGTGTGCTCAGGTTCTGGCGCATAGTAGGTGCTCTGGGAAACCGGTGTCATGACACAGTGCCCCCAGCCCTGTCCCCTGGCGTCACCGGATGTGTCCATATTCAAAAGGCCCAGCTTGCTGCCCTTCCCAGGGTGACTGTCATTCCTGAAGTATAAACAGAGCGCGCGGTGGCTTACCTGGGAGGAGGGCCTCATATTTTATTTGGCAAGTGAGGTAGCCTGACCGGCCTAAGTCCCCTCTGATCCTGGCTGGGACGCCGAGCTCAAGGGGAACATGAGGCCCCCACAGCCGATGCGCCCACCCAGGGACAGGGGTGTGCCCCCACTGATCAGCGCCCACCCAGGGACAGGGATGTGGACGAGGCTTAATGAGACCCCGAGGAGGGGATCTGGGAATACCCTGTCCCACAGGGCAAGGCCAGGGGAGTTTGGACACCACGCTGTGCTCTGGGGACAGGCAGGTCCCCAGGCCGCAGAGGGAGAAGGAGCAGGGCCTCCTGGTCCTCTGCTGGCCAGCGGCAGGGTGGCGCCTTTGTTTGTCCCTCACCCACAGCCACGTTGGGAACAGCCTCCTCCACGAAGGGCAGGCCGAGGGGAGGGGGCCCTTGTGGTGGCATTGCCCTGCCGCCTGCTGGGGTGTAGAGGCACCGGGAGGGTGACTTCAAGGGCCAGCTGCTGGTGGGGAGGAGCGGCGGGCAGTTTCCTGGCTGCCAACTGGGGCCAGTATGTCAGAGGGCCCTTCAGAGGGCTTTGGGGACACCGCACCTTCCCAGGGCCGCCACAGCCCTCGGGGACCAGGAGCGGCCCAACAGGAAGGCCAGATCCGCCTTATGGGACGGTCTCCACCCCACCTGTCAGGAAGGGTCCCAAATCTGGAGCCCCCACATAGACCTGAAGGCCCCGTGCTCTTAACATGAACTATTGCCAGGGGCCAGTGTGGCCGTTGGCGCCCAGGGCGCCCAGGGCAGAGCCACCTGCTGGGACTTTGCCAGGTGTTGGTGCTGGGCTGTGACTTTCTGTGCCGCGGCTGCTTTGCCTCACCTGGGACTGGGTTTTAGGTTCTGCTCATTTGCCACCGGTGCTCAGCTCCGCTGGAGGCGGGGAGGCCTTCGGGATGCCCTTGCCGGCATGGCCCTCCCGTGGGCTGCAGGGGTGTGGGCTCCAGGCCCCAAGCCTGGGAGACGGGCTGGGCACAGCCCTACACCTCCCACTTGGAACCTAAAGACCAGAGTGGCCCTTGGGTGCGGGGCACCCTGTCTCTGCCTCTCCGCAGCGGTCCCTGGAACAAAGCCGTCTCTTGGCCTCTGGGTTAGTAGCATAACCCTGTTCTTCCTGGGAGCCCTGGGTCCCTGTCCCTTCTCCCCGTCCCTGCCCCCTCCCGCCTCCTGGAGCTGCTGGGGCCGGGCTGAGTGGGGCAGGGAGGCAGCTCAACGGTTTTGCTTTGAAGCCGGCGCCTGGCATGGACCTGGGGCTTCAGGTTAGGGGGAGGCCGGGCAGGGCCCGAGGCGTGGATGGTGTCAGGGCTCAGGGCGGATCTGGAACCCTGGCCAAGGACGATATGGCTCAGGGACTCCCAACCCCAGGGGCTGGGCACGGCAGTGTGTTCATCTCCTAAAGCTGCTGTCCTCCGTCTACACGCGGGCCACAGCAGTCTGTGAGGAGTCAGGGGATGGGCCCCCACGTCCATGTTGACCCAAGGCCAGCTGCACAGTAGGGCCCCAGGGGTGCCGGGGGGGGTCTCCGGAGCGGGGACTCGGCCATAGGTGGGCCCTGTCACCTGCACCCGTCTGCCTTAGCATACGCTGTTCCCTCACCTGCAGAGCTCTTCCATCCCTACAACAGACCAGATGTTTGAGGAGGCTCAGCCCTGGCCCGGCACCTTCTCTGTGGAGCCTGAAGCCTTTGGGGTGACCGCCTTCCAATGTGTCTGGTCTCCTGCTGCCGGGCCGACTCCTCAGATCTGAGCCCCCGGCTCGCTCTTCGCACTTGCTGGGAAAATGTCATTTGCTTTTTCCAGGCGGCTCAGCGAGCTGCTGCTTTTGCTTGTTTGGTTTGGGTGTTTTGTTTTTACGCAGCGGCAGCCAGATAGCTGGAGCTCGTTAGGCCGGATGCCCCGGTCTGTAAGCACCCCCTGTAGAAAGTGTCCAGGCTCCCCGTTGGGGGCTCTGCGGAGTGGCCCGTCCGACCCACCGACGCCCGGCACCGGTGACTGGAACACGGGCTCAGCGGTCAGCAAACAGCGGGACTCCCTGCCCCTGACGCTGACACTTCACCCGCCAGGCCGACCACCCTGGGCAAGCGCCTTCGGCTCCAGGCCTCGGTTTTCTCATCTGTGAAGTGGGCCATCACAACCTCGAGAGGGCCGAGTCAGAGATGTGGAGCCCGGTTGGGCGCCACCGAGCCACCCGGGCTCTTGGAACCGGGCGGGGCGTCTTCTTATCACCAATTACAGGCTTGATTAATGGTTAATAATTGTGAGATGTTTAAACACCGGCACCACACAAAAGAACACCACCAATGCTGCTGTAGCCAGGTCTTAGCTCTGGCTCTGTTTGCTTCAGGTTTAAGGTCTGGGAGTTCCAGGAGGGCGTGGGGCCCTGACCGCCGCCCTGAGCCCCGCGGGGCCCTGCCTCCCAGGGCGTTTCTGAGCAGACATTCCCAGGCGTGTTTTTGTGTTGTGACCACATGCGGGTGGACCCACAAACAGACGCAGGCTCCTCCGCCGGTGCCCCCTGCGTGCGCTGGCTGGTCCCGCATCTTCTGCGAGTCGAGGAACTCCACGGACACGCACGCAGCCTTTCGCCCCTCCCCCGAGCGGCGGTCACAAGCGGGTCCTCGTTCGTCCGCTCCGGGTAACGAAGACGCGGTGTGGTTCCGTTCCTCCGTCGTGGGACGTTCGGGTTGTCCCGCTGCATCCCGGGAGCGTGTGCTGTGTTCGCATCTCCTCGGGCGCCAGGCGGGAGCGGCTGGGGGTGGCGGCCCAGCCGGATGCGGCCAGGTGGCTGCTGGGGACGCCCCAGCCTTTCCCCTCGAGCAGCTGAGGTCAGAGCTGGAGTGACAAGATTCCGTGTAGCCGGGGCTCCTCCCGGGACCCAGGCTGGGGGGCCGGGGCTGCGTCTGCTGGGGGGGGCGGGGGTCCTGGGCTCCAGAGACGCACTTCCTTACAGGTCTGCCGTCTCTCCTGGCCTTGGGGCCCCCCCGCGACATCCTGTCCCCCTGTGGGAAGAGCACGGGCTGTCCCATGCCCCCAGAGGGACACGCCTCCCCCCACCTGCCCTGGGCCCAGGACTCAGGCCGGGCGGCTCCCCCAGGGGGACACGCCGCAAAGATGTTCACCAGGGTCCCCAAGGGCCTCTCAGTGGCCAGCACGTTCTGTTAACTACAAACACTGGAGACCTAACGTGATGACTGTAGTCGCTGACGCCATTATGTAACTGAAATATGCTGAGAGGGGCGCCCAGGGGGCTCAGGCGGTTAAGCATCCAACTCGATTTTGGCTCACAGTTTCAGGAGTCGGAGCCCCGCGGCGGGCTCTGCGCTGACCGTGCGGAGCCTGCCTGGGATTCTCTCTCTCCCTCTCTGCCCCTCCCCCGCTGGTATGCTCATTCTCTCTCTAAATAAATGAACTTAGAAAAAAGAGATCTGCTAAGAGAGTAGAACTTAGATGCTTTCACCTGCACCGAGAGATAAATATCAAAGTGACGTGCGCACTCGATGGGGGGGGTCCTTTCTCGATGCGCAGGGACGTGGGATCAGTGAGGCACGCTTTCACCATCTCTCACCGTCTGCCGGTTACACCTCGATGAGGCTGGGGGCAAAGGCAGCCAGAGCCAGAGGGGCGGGGCCGGCCGAGGGCTCTACTCCGGGCGCCAGAGCACAGAGGCCCCCGGACCGAAGCAGGCGTGGCCGCTGTGCCACAGGCGGACGCCTGGGGACACGTGATGGCCTCACCCCAGACCACGGTGCGGCCACACCTCCACGGTGGCCCTTTTGAAACCAAACACGGCCTTTCCTTCAGGCTCCCTGTGGACGCTGTGCCAGTCGGCTGTGGGTGCCCATCCCCACCCGGCTTTCTCGACGGCAACCGTGTGCTGGGCCCTCCGAGCCTGGGCGTCTGCGCTCTGGCCCAGCACTCGAGAACCCGGCGGGGGGGGGGGTCTTCCCAGGTCCTCTGCCCCTCCCTGTTTTCACACCAGACGGGTGGCTGCCGTGTGGCATCCTTGGCCAGGCAGCATGGGGCACGAGGGGACCTGCACCGCCCTCGAGGGGAGGAGGGGAGGAGCTCCGCCGCCGTGGCCGATGCTGTCGGAGCACCAGGAGCACCTGGGCAGGGCTGACCCCGCGAGCTTCGTCGAGGGGCTGTGCTCTCGAGCACCTGCCCAGAACCCCCGGGTCAGCACAAAACGGGGAAAGGCTTCTTCCAGGCAGAATGGCATGCGTGTGTCCCCCCTGGTGCAGCCGGGTGTCCCTCTCCCTCTTGGTGTGGCCGGTGTCCCCATCCCCGCTGGTGCGGCCGGGCGGATCCTTGGCCCCCAGGACCCCCGCTGGCCCGCTGGACAACGCCGGCGGTGCCTCACGGGCTGGCGGTCCGTTTTAAACCGCGGGTTAATGAATGGCAGGAGAAAGACACACAGGCGACGACTGTCCTCCCAACCCGATCATTATTTTGAACTGTGTCTGCTTTTCGGTTTATTTTTAAATCTCGAAAGTGCCAGGAACATGTTGTTTGTCTGCGGTGTGCCTGCTCCCCACGTGGCTGTCCCTCACTTCCCGGGGCTGAGCCCGGAGGGTGGCGTCCCGGCGCCCGGCCTGCCTGCCGGAGCGGAAGGACCCCGGACACCGCGTGGTGCTCGGGGACCCGCCCCTTCGGCCACGCGGGCTTCCCCTGGCGAGAGCAGCTCACCCGCCACGTGCCAGACCTTGAAACACACTCAGTGGAAATCCCTCCACAATGAGTTATGCCCACAGGACGCCTCCCAACCTTAGGGACAGGCAAGAAATAATTGAACCCTTTCCCAGCGACGTTTCTTGTGGGATCCTTACAATTAATTTTCATAGTGATTCACACTTTTCTGAAGGCTTTGAAATGAACTGTTTTCTTTAATCCTTTAAACAGCCGTACCCAGTAAGACCTGTCATTCCCATTTCGTAGACGGGCACAGCAAGGCTCGCGAGGTGCTGACGTGCCGGGAGGGGACCCACCACACGACGTGGCCCTGACGACTTGTCCGCGTGCTAAATGGCCCCCGGCTCCTTTTCTCCCGCTTCTCCTTGGAGGTTCTCCGTTCTTGTATTTTCTTCTTTAAAAAACTTGTTTCTGCGTCTAGTCCGCTCTCGTCCCGGCAACCTGGTCGGTAAAATCGTCCGAAGCGCACGAACGCGTGCCGGGGGAGCCCCCGAGCTCGCTGGGTGCCGTTTGGGACGGTGACCGGAGGGATCGATCGCGGGACCCTTGGTTTCAGTGCTTGGAGCCTTAGTTCTTGGCGGGCTCCCCACCCCCACCCAGGGCCCAGTGGGGACCCTCACGGACGCCAGCAGCCGCCAGCCGGTATGCGGTGCACTTGAACCCACACCTTCCAGGTCCATCTGCTCTGTTCAAGGTCAGGAAGGGCCCGGGCTCCTGGGGCTGCTGTTTCCCAGGGCTCAGGGGGCGTCTGTGCCCAGCCAGCCTCAGGGAAACGGAGCCAGGGAGGGGCTGCGACATTGAGGCCGGAGAGGCAGATGTCCCCAGGCGGGCGGCCGGGCCTTGGCCTGCAGGTGCCCGCCGGGCGGTGGGTCTGCCGGGAACAGGTGGGCGTGCAGGCCCAGAGTGGCGGGCGCTCTGGTGACCGTTAAGGTGTGGGGCTAGAGGGGCCCACAACGCCGACCGTCCGTGCGGCTTTCAGTGTTGACATTTTCTAAATTATTTTTTTAATGTTTTATTTATTTTTGAGAGGGGGAGAGACAGCGTGAGCAGGGGAGGGTCAGAGAGAGAGGGAGACGCAGAATCTGAAGCAGCTCCAGGCTCCGAGCTGTCAGCACAGAGCCCGACGCGGGGCTTGAACCCATGAACCTCGAGATCATGACCTGAGCCGAAGTCAGACGCTCAACCAACTGAGCCCCCCGGGCCGCTCTGGGGTCGGGAGCCCGCAGCGCCCGAGGCCTGGGCCTGCTCAGCGGAAGGAAGCATGGGGTCCCCGGCCGGGCTGGGACCCCACACTCCACGGCTTCTGGCATCTTCAGGACACAGCTTCCGGGGTGTTCTGTGGCTTGACTTTGTGCACCGCAGTCTGTACTGTTGCTTGAAACTGCGTCTCTTTAAATCCACTCCCTTATGTTTATATACATTTGTATCTAAAAAGAAGGTTTGAGTTGCAGCTGCCTCAGTTAGAACATCTTCAGGCTTGCAGCAAATAGCAGGTGAATACAGAGCCGGGCTTGGCCTGGGTGCGGCTCCCCCCGCACCCCGCCTCCAGGGGCTCCCGGCCCGCCCCCCCCCCCGCCACCTGCCCTTGGACCCAGGTCAGCTCTGGAGAGACCAGGCTCTCCTCCCTCGTCACAGGCAGGAGGCCCGGAAGATCGTTTAGAGAGCACCGCTGTCCCCAAGACCAGCGAGAGTCAGTGACGCCACCGTCACCCAGCGTCGTCGGCTGTCTGTCCACGTTTCAGGGACTGTAGGGGACGTGGCTCTGGAGGCAGAGGGGCCTTCAGGGGCCAATTCCAGGGCTTCCAGGAGCCGGCGAGTGGGACGGAGAGGCTGCTGCTGGGACTCTGGGAGGTGACCTCGGCCGTGGGGCTGCGGTGTTGCTGTGCTGCCTGGACACCCCTCCCCAGGGACAGGCTGCGTCCGCGGGGTCTGTGCTGGGATGCTGGCCTCGGCTGGCCACAGGGGCGGGGGCGGGGGGGAGGTGGGGGGAGCTGCAGGAGGGGCTGGGAGGAGGGGGCAGGGGCTGGGAGTTGGGGGCTGCAGGGGCTGAGAGGGGGGCAGGCCAGGGGCTGCTTTGGACGTGCCCCAGATGGGGAACCAGAAGGCGGTTGTACTTGAGAAGAGCTGGTGGGGGGGGGAGCGGTCCGCCTGGTCTCCCTCCATCTCCCTCCATGCCTGCCCCGTAGAGCAGTCTCTTTTCTCCAGTCCAAGTACCCAGCACCCAGTACCATCCGGAGACCGAGGGGCCTCAGCCTTGTCCTCGGGCAGAGGAAGGGAGGGAAGCCCCGCCCACCTCAGATTCAGGCCTTTCTTGCTCACAGCTTTGACCTTGAAGGAGGCCTGTGTCCTGCTGCTGGGAAAGGTGTGGGGGGCGGGGAGGGAGGGCAGATCCTTCCTGTCTCATCCAGCGTCTGGGCCTCCAGCCTCTCCCCTGTCTTCACATGGCCCCTCCTAGGTCTCTTGTCTTGTTGTCCGGCAAGGACACAGTCCCTGGGTCGGGGCCCACCCTCCGCCCTCCTCCAGCGTGGCCTCACCTTCATTTGGCCATGTCTGCAGAGACCCTCTTTCCGAAGATGGCCGTGTCCACAGGTCCCGGGCTTAGGATGTGGACATTTCTTTGGGGGGATGCCATTTGACCCCCTCGCCAGGAGACGGTGGCCGCCGTGGGCAGCAGCCAGGAGCTCGCCGCAGAGATGAGACAGAAGGGCCCCGCTGGCCAGGGCGGTGGCGGGGAGGGATAGCATTCTGGAAACAGAGGTGACGTCACAGGTGCAGACACCAGTGTCCCCAGCAGTCCTCGGTGTGACCGGGGCTGCCTTATTTACGTACAAGGCCCCTGAGGCTTCTGGAGAGGCAAGGGGACCATACAGGTGCCCGGGGCTGAGCACCCGGCTTCCCCTGCCCGAGCGTGTGCGCCACGAGCTTCCGCAGCCCCCACACCCGCTGGGCACAGGCTGCCCGTGGCCCTTGGCTTCCTGCCCCGAGACGTGAGCCCCTCCTGGCCCACGTTCCGTGTCCTGCTGAAGCCGCCGACCCCAGGACCTGGGCGCGCTGGGCGTGCCCACATCGGGTGGCATAGCTCTGCCCCTGAGGCCCCGATCCTCCCGCCGTGGGGCGCTCTGCGACCCCAGGCCCGGAGGAGAGAGCCTGCGGGCAGGGCAGCTGTGACCTCGGCCGATGCCTTTACCTGGGGACCAAAACACAGCCTTCACAAAGAGCGTCTCAGAAAAGAAAAGGGGGGGAAAGTGCTCTCTCCCCGGGGCTCTGGCTCCTGAGAACAGCTCCCTGGCGCCCCTCTGCAGGGGGGCTGCTCCCTGCATGGGCGTGTGCACACACACACACACACACACACACGCACGCACGCACACGCATGCACACGCGCGCACACTTGCATCCTGAGGCACCTTCCTGCCCTGGAAGTGCTGACGGCTGGGTGGCAGTGCCCTCCCGGAGGCTGGGGACTCTAACGGGGGAAACGGCAGCTGATTCGGTTCTGATGCCTGGGTCACTCCTGGTTTGCTGAGGACGTGTGTGTGTGTGTGTGTGTGTGTGTGCGCGCGCGTGCGTGCGTGTGTGCACATGTCTGTGTGTGCCCGTGAGTACCCATGTGTGCCCGTGTGGCGATGCCCGCGTGTGGGGGTGGGTCTAGGGAAGGGGTGAGCACTCAGGGTGGAGAGGGGAGCACCGTGGCCTCAGCACCAGGCACTCAGTGCACTGCGAGTGCCCAAGGACCCGGCTGGCCTGCACCCCGAGGCACTGACACTTGGCAGGACAGCGGCCGCCCACTGACAGGTCAGGTCAGGAAGAGGGGGTGGTGACCAAGGAGGGAGGAAGGAGGAGGCCGCCTCGCCTTGGGGGAGGGGCCTGGGGGGAGGGGTCGGTGTGAACCTCACTGTCGCAGGGAAACCAAGTCCCGGGACCTCCGGACGGGGCTACTGCCAAGCCGGAGGCCAGGACGGTCCCGCAGGTGGCTCTACCGCAGGGGACAGGTGCTGGCTCCACCAGGTCCCCAGCCGCTGGGGGTCCATGCTCTCGAGGGGTTGCTGCTCCCCTTCCCCCCATGTCGTCTCCTTCCCCCCATGTCGTCCCGCTGCCTCTGGGTCTGAGCCGCTGTCCCTGTTTCGGGTCTGGAGCCTCCGCCCAGCCGGCTGTCACCTGTTTGGCACCCTCAGAGGTGCGTGCCTTCTTCTTAGTCTTTTCAAGCCTGAGCCTCTCGGAGGACAGGGCTCTATGTGCTGCTTTCTCCTCTTGCTGTAAGGCTTTTGCAAAATTCTCCCGTTTTGTCTTCAAGAGGAGGCTTTGAGCTGCTCTGTTCTCACTGTGTGGCATGGAAAATGTCAAATGCACACGGAGACAGAGCGGATGCGGGAACGGGGGCCCCCGGCGCCCCGCGGCCGCTGACGCCAGCCCCGGAGGCTCTGCGTCTCATCTACCGGGACGCGGTTTAAAATAGCCGTCCGTGCTCACCCCCGCACTTCACCCCGCCCTCCGAGCCGCAGGCGTCCCCGGAAGGGGGGTCGGGGAGCGGGCCCCCAAGGGTTCCTTCCAGGTCTGTGTAGGGCTCCCAGGACAGGGCCCCTCCGCCATCCACCCCTGCACTGAGGAGCAAAGGGCAGTGGGGAGGGCTCTGGACGTCACACCCCAGAGACCCCTCACGACCTCGAGGAGGTCCAGGGGGCGGGGGGGATCAAGATCAAGGCCATCGTCCCAGAAGACACCCAGGAGAGAGTCCAGGAGCCGTTTCCTCCCTCCCAAAGCGGAGGGTCCCCAGCCCCTGCCTCCATTGGTGCCTCCCGCCCCCACCGGGATCCCCGCAGTCTGTCGTTGGCCACTCAGGCCCCCCCCCCCCGCAAGCATTCGTCAGTACCTGCTACTTGCTGAGTGCTGGCTGGACGCCCCACAGGCGGGACCAGGCCCCCCTCCCGCGGCCCCTGCGGCCCCCCACTTCTCCTTCCTCATTTTCAGCCTGGGGGTGGCGCTGCCGGGGGCGGCTTCCTACCGCAGAGCGCAGGTGCTCCTCAAGGGGCCGGAGCGGACGGAGACGGCCCCTCGCCCCACGCGGCTTCACACACACAGGTCTCCACGGTCCCTGTCACGTCACGAGGCCTCGCCTCGGGCTGTGGCGCGGCCTGCTGTCCATGCTTGGCGCTTTCCGAGCCCCCTGTGACAGACGTGCGTCCCGTGGCCCTTGCGTGGCCACACTCGGCGGCCACCTGCCGTCAGTGACCCCACAGAGCGCGTCCTCCCTGCCTGCGTCGCTCGGATGGGGTTTTATCCCCAGAGTCCATCTCCCGGGCGGGTCGCTGGCTGCAAGGACCCCTTGATGGTTTGCCTCTCGCTTACAGTCTGCTCTCCCTCTCTCCCTCCGTCTGGTCCGTCCATCCGTCTGTCTGTCTCCCGCCGTTGGCAAGGCCTGTTTCTGAGCTGGGTCCACGCGGGGCTGTGTGCCAACGGGATCTGCTGGGCTGGCCTGCGGGGTGCACTGGGGGCCCCCAAATCGGAGCACTTCCCACCTGTCACAGTGGTGTGGCCTCGGTCTGTGACCAGCCCCACCCCCAACACGGGCAGCCCGAGGCCAGAGCAGCCCCAATCCGGGCCCTTTGGGGGGGGACACAGTGTCAGACACCTCGCCCACGAGGGCTGTGGCCGAGCACACCTCCTCCAGCCTCCGCCAGGCTCACCAGGGCCCCCAGGACCCCACCTCCACCCCCACAGCCTGGACCAGGTGTGCAGCTGGTCACTCATGTTGCTGCAAAAGCCGCCTCCCCTGGGACCCTGTCTTCCCACTTGGGAGCTGGGAGGAGGTCAGGAGCGCAAGTCCGTGGGGAGATCCCTGGGGGCCATGCTGGGGCCCCGTGCGCCGTCCCCACCGAGGAGGCGCTATCTGTGCCTTTATCCCGGGGGACAGGTGGGAAACCACTGTGGTCCCAAGACCGTTCTGTCCCCTGCTGAGCCACATCTCAACCCCCAGCCCCTCCGCGCCGTGTGTGACGAGAGGGAGTGTCAGAGGCACGTGAGTCAATAGGGTGCCACTCCCCCCACTTGGCTCAGGGGCTCCAGGTTGCCTGATCCTCTGGCGCCTGTGCTCCCAGCCCTGCAGGTGCCCCCAGGCTCATCCCCGCCCCCACCCCCCCAGGCGCCCTGGGCACACGGCCTACAGGTCAGCAGCTTAGCAATTCTGCTGAAGACGACATGCCCGAGAGTGCGTAGAGACCTAGGTCCCCTGCCCTGGGTCGCGCATCCGCGCCCACGGGGCCCGCCCGGCCGCCTCTCAGGCTGGAGTCTGCTGGCGTTTTCTCTCACCGGCCCCGCAGGTCCTTAGGGGAACGCACTCACAAGACCCCGTTTCCACCCTCCCAGGGATTGTGCACCGGCTCCCCCCCCCCACCCCTGCGCTCCTGGTGACCGTCCAGAAAGAAGTGACCACTCCCAGGCTCCTGGTGTGGCCCAGACCGGGCAGTGGGCCAGCCTCTGGGTCCACAGCACCCAGTCCCCGTGCCCAGAGCACATTTCCTAACTGATCCCGGGAGGCCCGCAGCCTGCTTGAATCCTCTGGAAGCGCTCCCTCCAGGGTGCAAAGGTGTGAGACGGACCAGGACCCCTTCCAGAGGGTCCCGGGCCCCCTGCCAGGCCCTCCTCACTGAGATGTGCACGTTGCCACAGATGACCCTTGGCTCTTGCTGGTTCGGGTCTAAGCACTGGAGTCCAGGACCCCTCCTCCAGGAGCTGGCTTCCAAGCGCAGACCCCTGTTCCTGCAGACTTGTGAGATGCACGGGCCCCGAGGGACATGGCCGTCTCCCGCCTCGGGGTCCCGAGCTGGTCCTGGGCGGGAGTCGGGCCTGGCCCTCCGTGGCGGCTCAGCACACAGGGAGCATTGCTGGCTTCTGGAAGCTTCAGCAGGGAGCTGACAGCGAGGGGTGCCGAAGGGGGGCTGCCTCCAGGTCTGGAGGGGGCATGGGCAGCAAGGAGGCACCGCTGGCCCAGGCACAGATGAAAGGCACGGGTATGTGCAGCTCCCCGACTTTGGTGACCTAGTGCAGGAGTAACCTGGCCAGCGTGACAAAGTAGCCAACACCTTCCAGGGCTCACTGGGCTCCGTGGTGCAGGCTCCGTGGTGCTGGGCTCCGTGGTGTGGGCTCCGTGGTGCTGGGGCTCTGTGGTGCTGGGCTCCGTGGTGCAGGGGCTCCGTGGTGCAGGGGCTCCGTGGTGCTGGGCTCCGTGGTGTGGGCTCCGTGGTATGGGCTCCGTGGTATGGGCTCCGTGGTGCGGGGGTGAGGGTGGGTGGATCTGAGTCTTCATCCAGGAGATGGAGCCCTGAGGACGTTGGTTAAGGGGGTGAGAGGGCAGAATGTGTCCGTGCTGAGGGTGCTCAGGGCAGTGGGGAGAACTGCAAGGTCATCGGCCTTCCCCGGGTGGGCGGAAAGGGCCCGAACAGGTGGATGCAGGGGGTGAAGGCCGGGGGACACGGCCTGCCTGTCGTGCTGGTTGCATCGTGGCAAGCCCCCCGCACCCCCCTCCCAGCGGTCTCCGTTGGGCTGGGTGACCCTTAAACCCTGCAGTGAGTTGAATGATGACCCCCCTGGAAGATAGGTCATGATCCTAGCCCCTGAGCACATGAACGTGACCTTACTTAGCAGCAGGCGGTTACAGGTCCCAGGCTGCCTGGTGGACCCTTAACCCAGTGCCGTTAAGAGAGAGGAAAGGGATTTTACAGCACACACACGGGGAGGGGCCAGGTGACCTCGGGGCCTGGAGGGGCTGGAGGGACACTGCCCCCACCCCCAGGAGGGAGCTGGAACAGGCAGGAGCCCCCACGCCTGGACTCTGGCCTTCTGGCCTCCGGAACTGGGAGAGAATGCGTTTCTGCCATCAAGCCCCCAGAGTGTGGCCGTCTGTCCCCGGCCCCCCGCACTCACGCAGCCCCTCTCTGGGGAAACTCGTAGCCCTCTCCAAAAAGCCTCGGGAGCCAGTGAGCCCCCCGCCGGCCTCCTCTACATCAGTGGCTTCTCACCGGGAGGGAGGAGCCCAGTGGCCTTCTGCCTCGCCTCCACTGGCCGTCACTGGCCCTGGGGGGTGTCAGACGTCCTGCCCCTGTCAGAGAGCCTGGAGGGGGTGGGCATGTGGTCTCAGGACACGATCCGGGAGTATGGCCCCGCGTGGACCAGGGAACCACTGGCTCGCTCCCAAGCACCAGCCCGGGGGCAGGGACAGGGCTGTCCCTTGACACAGAGCTGAGGCTTTTCCAGGCTGCTGCAGGTGCCCGGGGCGGGACCGCAGTGGGGTTCCTCGGGGCGTCCTGGAAGGCGGGCGTCAATGAAGGGGCAGCGGGCCGTCAGGACCCGACCTGGCAGGACAGGTGTCCATCCTGACCCAGAAGGACATGTCATGACCCAGGGCCAGCTCTTTGTCATTCTCGGTGTCATTTTTCGCTGTCCCATGCTGCTCACGAGGTGCCTCCTAGTGCTCATGCCCTGGCACCTGTCACCCTCTAATGTGCCCAGTGTGTCGGGAACAGAGCCAAGTGTAGGTCACAGGACACTGGCCACAAGCCTTCTCATCCCCCCCAGGGGGGTTTCTCAGCCCTGATCGCTCCAGGGGACCCGTGCTGGGGGCCTGGGTTGTCAGGGGTCCCTTCTCCACGTCTCAGTGATTCCACCTGACCACTCACAGGTGGCAGGATTCGGGGCTGGGTGGGCTCTGCTTCAGTGTCTGTAAAATGGGCTCAGGCGTGCCAAACAGGCTGCTAGAGAGAGGGTCAGGGGTCAGAGGTCAGCGCCACGCAGCTTGGGGCTTCCCAGAGTCCGGTGGGGACGATGGTCCATGGAGATGTGATAAGTTGTGAAAATTCAACTTTTTAAAACAGAAACCATGCTCCCCGCCCCCCCAAGTGGCCCTGCAGGGCCTGTGGGCGGGGCTACAGTACTTCCCTCCTTCCGAGGACGGAGAACAGTCCCTGGTGTGGACGGGCCGCCGGCAGGTGCACGCGCTGTCAGAAACATGTGTGCCCGTGTTACTGTGTGGACGTGTGTCTTGATTCCTCTTTTGGCCTCTTTGGGGACCCTCGGCATGGCCCCCCGTGGGTCAAGCCAATGTCTCCTGACACTTTCTCACCAGGAGTCTGGGTCCTCAGGGCTGGGACGGAAGGTTCAGGGGTCCAGGGAGCCAAGGGGGCTGGTAGCAGGGCCTGGGGGCCTTTGGGTCACCACATTCTTGAGATGTCACGTCACCTCCCTGGACTGTCCCCACCATGGCAGGACAGGAGGTGCTTCTCTCTGTGCCAGCGTGGGCCCACCTGACTGGCAGGGCCACTTTCTCCGCCAGACACATGACTTCTGCCAGAACCAGTTTCCCCATAAGCCAGTGGGGCGGGGCCAGGGGAAGCCGGGCCCGTGGGCGCCCCCAGCCTGGCTTGGGGGCACCAGGAACTGGCCACAGTCGGTTAGCGCAGAATGGCCAGGCTGCAGGGGGTGAGGACACAGGCACAGGGCACAGTGGGTGCTTGGTGCGCTGGGCGGTGGGAGCAGGCGGAGGTGGGCCGCTGTGCGCAGGCCCCGGGAGTGGGTGGGGCCGGGACGACCTGCCCGCCCAGCAGGGGCCGGGAGTGGGTGGGGCCTGGACGGAGTGGGTGGGGCCGGACGGCCTGCCTGCCCAGCAGGGGCCCGAAGCCTGGGGATGCGGCCCAGAGACCATCCCGCTCTGGGTTCCGGTCGTGGCTCTCAGAACAGAAGTGGGTGATGCGGGGGGCCCGGCACCGCCTGCCCCGGGGCGAGCTGGGAGTGGGGGGCCTCCATGCACCCGCCGCGTGGCCCTGGCCGACTCAGCTTGTTCTCCGGGCCTCAGTTGCTGCATCTGTGAAGTGGACAGAAGGCATGTACAGGGAGCATTTGAACCCTTTTGAACCTTTGGATTTTTCTCTTTTTTTTGCTTTCTTTTTGTGCTTTCCAGACTCGGATCCTCCCTGCCCCTGGACAGAGTGGGAGGCAGAGGGAGGGGGGATCGTGCCTGCCGCCCACCGGCTGACTCATTCAGCATCCAGGGCGGTGAGGACGCCGTGCGGGGGGGCGTGCACACGGTGGTGGGGCGTGTGCTGTGAGAGCCGGCACCATCGGTGACCGGCGGGTCCCCAGTTGATGCCAGGATTCGCCGTCCGCGTCAGGGAGCCCTGGCCTCCCTCCGGCCCCTCCGTGCCACAAACCCCACAAAACCTGTGCCCACCCCAGTGCCTTGCAGGCGTGAGCTTGAGCCCTTCGGGAAGCTCCAGTCTGAGGGGGACCCGGGAGCCAGGGGGCTGGACCCGCGTAGGATGGGAGGGAGTCTGGGGGTGCATGTCCTGCCCCGGGGCAAGTCCAAGAGGAAGTGAGGTGCCGCCCATTTCCAGGTGAGCCGGAGGCAGGAGGTTTCTGCACCCCTGCCCTTGGGCCAGAGGACCCGTTCGACTGTGAGCGGGGGCAGCCAGGGCTCTGGGCGGCGGTCTCACCGGTCACAGGCCCTTGGCAGCTCCTGCGGGCGGGGGGAGACGCAGCTGGCCTGTAATCCACGGCAGGAGGGAAGCCAGGGGCGCTGCTCCCCGGCGGGCAGGCTCGGCTCACAGGCCCCGTGTCAAGGTGTCAGCGCCTGAGCGTCCTTCCCTGGCGGCTCTGTCTCCGCCGCGTGTGCTGAGGGGCAGAGGGGACCGCGCGGGGCCGGGTTCCACTGCTGGCCCGTCCGGGGCAGGGAGGCGCTCCCGCCCAGATCTGGACCCTTGTGCCCTGCAGGGGAGAGACTGGCGGGGGAGGTCAGAAGGAGGCTTCACCCTGACCGGGCACCTGCGTGGCCCGGGAGTGGTTTTGGGGAGTCCAGATCCGGCGAGACATACAGGAGGGGGCGACAGAATTGTCCACCGGACAGGCGGCCATTGGCCACGCCTCTTCTGAATCACGCATTTACGTTGTCAGTGGTGGCGGAAAGTCAGTTCTTTCGCCCCAGACTTCTGATCACGCTGCTGTCTCAGCCCTCGCGTGGCCGGACCCCGGACACCAAATGGAAGGCGCCTGCGGGAAGGGGATCCGTGCAGCCGGAGAGTGGGGAGCGGGGAAGGGGACTGCGGGAGTGTCACGTTGTTCAAAGTGAATTCCGCGTGGACTGGGCCCGAGGCTGCTCTGGGCAGGACTGGAGCCTCATCACTGCGCGCGTCCAGCAGCCGGGAACCCCCGGGCCGCCGAGAGAAACTTCGAGGCGCCAGCCGCGGGTCCCCGCGTGCACGCCCGACCTTCGCCTGTCATGGGCGCTGCTCGCGGTCACTCAGTCTCTCCTGCCCGGTCCGGGGCCCCCTGCCCAGCCTTGTTCCAACTGGCGGGGAGACTGTGGGGATCCGCTGGCCCTGGCGCCGTGCCACCACGGGACCCGTGTGTCCCCGCTCCTGAGATGCCAGGCTCGTGTCACAGGGCTTAGCGTGGCCGCGGCGGTGGCTCACGTTCGCCGGCAGGCAGCACCTGCGCCCTCCTCTAAACCCGCTCTGAGCCTGGTCCGTGAGCCTGCAGGTCGGTACTGTCACCGGCCTGTCACGGACAGGAGGCCCCGGCACAGAGAGGTGGGGTGGCCCGTGGCCTGCCTGGGGCGGGCTCCCCTTGTGGGCTCCTGTCAGTGACCGTGGCGAGAAGTGAGAGCAGCATGGTGTCCGTGTGCACGGGCCCAGGTCCTCACGCGTGTGCACTCGCGCGCGCGCGCGTGTGTGTGTGTGTGTGTGTGTGTGTGGGCGTGTAGGCTGGTGTGCAAGCCCAGAGAGCAGGGCGGCCGGGAGCCCCAGCAGCCCTCCCACCGCCGCCGACTTGACGCCACGCGGCAGGTGTGTGGAGGACGCTGCCCAGCCCTGGGGTCCCGGCCGCCCCCCTTTCTGGCGGGGGAGGCCCTGAGACCGGCCTGGGGGAGGTGGTGCCATGATTATGCTCCAGTGACATCCCAGAACGGCCTCAGGCAGCTGCCCGTGTGGGATTCACATTTCGTGGAAAACGGACACGGCGTTTGCACAGACCCCACGCTCCTGGAGCACAGGACCAGGGGCTGGGCTGAGGGGGTCCTTCAGGATCTGGGGCGCGTCTCCCCCGAGCGTGCCAGGGCGCCTCCCGCCCGGTGCCGAGCAGTCAGGCTGGCATTTCAGATGGCTCAGCACAGAGCCCGCAAGGGGCCGTATGAGTGGGAGCACCCTTCCTTGGAGAGAGGGCCGGTGTGTCCGAGGCGCAGAGCGAGCCGGGCTTCCCTGGGGGCCTCCCCTTCCCAGACGCACAGCGGAACCGGGGCGCCAGACCAGGGAGGGGCCCGGGAACACCCTCCTTCCTTCTGAGGCTCAGCCCTGTGGGCCCACAGGGGTGGCCACTGATAAGGGACCCCAGGCCGGATACCACTCTGCAGGGGGAGACCCACCTGGGGGCGTCCCTGCCTGCACCCCCTCCCAGCCTTGCTTCTTCCTGGGAGGGGCTGACACCTGCTGACCCCAGAGGCTCCTGAGCAGGGGAAGGGTCCCGTGGAGGGACGTGGGGTGCGCAGTGAGGGAGACTGAGGCTGGAGGGGTCTGGAGAAGAGTGGAGGCTGAGGCCGGAGCGCCCGTGCTCCCCCCACAAGCCCCCCCCCCCCGTAGCCCTGGGGTCCCAGCCTCAGGGGGAGGGAGGGCGAGGCACATGTGAGCTGCGGCCCACTGCAGCCCGTGACCCACTTTCCCCAGCCTCCGTGTCGGAGCTGTCTGTCCACACGCGAGGCTGTAGCCCCGTCAGGGAAGATGAGCCGAGGGGGCTCCGGGGGGGCCAGCTGACTTCTGGTTCTCAGTCCCGCTACCCGGACAGACAGCTCCCGGGGGAGAGCCGGGCCATGGGGGCACCCAGGAGGCCTCCACCTGGCAGAGCACCCCCCCAGGTGTGTCTAGACGGAGGCCAGGCCCCCCCATGGCCGTGAGCGTCTCTTCTAGAAGTGGGTGTGAGGTCGCTCTGGGGCCCAAACCTATCTCCCTGCTTCGGGGTGGGGGGGTCCCTGACTGCCCCAGGCCCTGGGCTCCTAGCTGGGCTCTGGATGCCCCCTCCTCCGCCAGCCCTCCCCACCACACCCCTGCCCCAGGGAGCACCGCCAGCGGGCTGCAGTCTGCCTCTGAAAATCAGTCCCCTTAGTTGGGACAGCGGGCAGGATCTGGGAGGAACATGGTGGGGCCAGGCCTTCAGGCAGCTCATGGGGCCCAGCGGGGGACAGGGGCTCCCCAGAACCCAGGGGAACGGTGCGCGCCAGGGAGTGTGTGTGGGTGGTGCCTGGGCCAGCTGACCCTGGCACTCGGCGTGCGGTTGGCCCGCTGTCGGTCAGGAGGCCAGGTGGGCGGATGCCAGAGCCCGGCCATAACCCCCGGCCACGTGACGCGGCTGAGTCAGCCAGGAACGCCCGGCCGGCGGGCCACTTCCTGCCCCTGCCCGGGGCTCGTCCACACTCCGCAGCCACGGCTGGGAAATGTCTCGGGAGGGTGGGGGTGTGGAGGGCGCTTCTGCTGACCGACGCCCACCGGAGCCTGGCGCCCTCCCCTCCTGGCCCTGGCCTCAGCCTTCCAAAGTGCAGAAGGGACTCAGGGCTTGAAGCTGAGCCACCAGAGAGGCCCTGCTTATGACGGGGGACCTCACCCTGGTCATGTCCCCCTGGGAGCCGTGGTTTCTGCAGAACATTGAGATCTGCGCCCCCCTCAGGTGCCACAGCATCACATCTGATGGGACACACGCACGAGAGGGCCCGGGGGCTCCTTGAGGGTCACAGCACGTGGACTGGAAACGCCCCAGTTCCAAAGCCCCTCAGGGTCTGAACGCCAGTCCACACACGTCAGGGCGGGGCACCCGGAGACCCTGAGGACCGCCCCCCACACCCAGGAAAACGCACAGCAGGGTGCCCTGGGGGCTGCCCAGGTCGGGCCCGGGCCCGAGTGGTCGGTCCAGCCAGGGGGCGGCAGCCCGGCAGGCTTCCGGAACCTCGTGCCCGTGTCTGCCCTCAGGAGGGGCCGTAGCAGCTGCCGGGCTGGAGCGCGGGGTGGCCTCCCTGGCGTGGCTCCCCCTTGGCAGGGTCCTCATGGTCACTGGCCTCGGGACCTTAGCAGGATTCTGGAACACAAGGGCGTGTTGTTGGCAGAGTGTCCGCTGTCTGTTCACGGCAGGCTGCCGCCCTTCCCTGGGACGTGCTGGCCCGTCCAGTGGCGTGAGGCTGGGGAGGCCAACAGGGGCCTGTCTGTGATTTTGGAGCATCTTCCAGTCCCCTGCGTTCAGGCAATGGTACCAGTCCAGCCATGTTGGTGGTGGCAGTGGGTGGCAGCCAGACCACGGGCCCTGCTTCTCTGCTCCCATCGGTGACAGCCACTGGCGGCCCGAGGCCTGTCTCCCCTGCCTGGGACCCTCTGCTTTCTCCTCCAGTACGGCTGGGCCGGTCCGTCACACGGGCCCCTGGTCCGAGAGCTCACCACGGCCCCTGTGGGCCCTGGGGCTGGGCTCACTCTGTCTCGGCCTCTGCGGGCCCCTTCCTGGGCCCCTGCGGGCCTGGGGCTTGGCCCCACTGCTTGGAAGAAACCTCCATTTACAAACCGGGACTTGGGGACAAACACGGCGAGCTGTGGCACACAGCCATGGGGGACGGGGCTGGACCTTCTCCCCAGCGCTGGGTGTGGTCCCAGGCGTCTGCTGGGTGCCTGGGGGACTGTGGTCAGAATCGTTCCCTGACCTGTGCGCCTGCGGGGGGAGGGGGGAATCCTCCACTGGGTTCCTTCTCTGTCTCAGACCTGCCCACGGGGAGCTGAGGCCTGGCAGGTTTGGCCCAGATAACGGGGCTGCGCGTCCCGCCTGTGGAGCTCTGATAAGGCACCAGTGACCTTTCTTTGTAAGGATCCCATTATTCTGGCTCAAAGGTGGGCGTCTGGGTGCTGCTGGAGGGGACAGTGCCCAGAGGCAGTTTCCAGTGGGGGCTGGGAGTGTGCCGGCGCCACGGTGGAGGCGGGGGTGGGCTCCGTGCCCCTCCCCGCCGGGCCTTGCCATTGACCAGGTGGCCTTGACCCAGCGTCAGAGAGCCTGTGACCCAGCAGGTGCCTGAACAAGTGTTTGAACTCGGGGAGGCCAGGCTGGCCCAGAGCCTGACCTGCACCTGTGTGCTGGGGCAGCCCCGCGTGGGACCCGTCGCCCGCTGATGTTGGAGGGCTCTCGGGCCCCCGATGGGAGACCAGAGGGAGCGCCCTGCACCCTTGGGCAGCTGGATCCCGGGCCGGGGAACTCCAGGCAGGCGGTGAGGGACAGAGGTGATGGCTGCCCACCGTGGGGTGGCCCCAGGTTGGGGCGGCTCCGCTGGGAAGGGTCTCCCTTCCCCGGGCTGCATGGGGGCTGCACTCCCAGGGCCTGCGAGCCTTTCCTTGGCCTCCCCAGGAGGACCCACCTGGCCAGCGTCAGGCTGATGGCCTTCCCAGCTGGCAGCCTGGCATCCTCCCCGGGCTAGACCCACCCCCTCCGCCGCCTCCTGCCAGAGCCCTGAGGGCAGGGCCACCCCTGGTGAGGCGGGCTGGTGGGGCAGAAACCTCTCCAGGGCTACCATGGAAACCTGCCCCAGACCCCCCTTGGTCACGTCTCCGAGGACCCTGCCTGGTCCTGCAGATAAGGAGGGACACGGCCCAGGGGCCGTCCGGTCTTCATTCACCCCAGGGGCCGCCGGGGCGCCAGAGCCCTGAGCCACCCCCAAGACCCTGCTCTTTGGATAGACAGCGAGCAGGACAGACAGACACCACCCCCCTCCTAAGACCTGTGTCTTGTGGGAAAAAAGAGTTAGCAGAGAAGAAAGAAACCCCAGGGAGAAGGCTCTGGAAATCCAAGTGCTATGTGGAGAATGTGCTCGTGTGAAGTGTGAGGGGCCAGCCCTCTGGGAAGTGACATTGAAGCTGAGTGTGGGCAGGACCCCGCCGGGAGACGTGGGCGACGGCATTCCCGGGGGGACATTCCAGCCCAGAGGCCCTCGGGAGCGGCTCTGCGTCTCCCAGGGACAGAAAGGGGCCCGTGTGGCTGGCAGAGTGAGTGGGAGGAAGGGCGGGGTCGTGGAGGAGCTGGAGGACAGGGCGAGGGGACCGAGGCGGGCCTGTGTTCTCTGGGCCGGGAGTCACTGCGGAGATGTGCCCTGGATTTACTTTTGCCGCGGACGCAACGGCACCCCCTCCCCAGCGCCTCACTCCACCTTGCCCGTAGCAGGGATCAAGCGCCCAGGATCCAGAGCAGCCAGGGTGGGAAGACCACGGGAGTATGAATTGGGAGACCTCCGCCCTGTCCGAGCAGGTCAGAGGCGGCCTGTGGGGGCCTGAGCACTCGTCCGGGGTGTCGGGACACAGAGGGCCAAGTCACGGGTGCACACCTGCATGGCATTCGGACCGGGGAGTTGTCCATGGGGCAGTTCGGTTATTTGAAGGTCACCTCTGATGTGTTGGGCTGATAGGAAGGAAGTGGGGAGGAGAGGAGGACTTGGTGACTGGCTGGAAAGATCCACGGAGGAGGGAGGGAGGGAGAGATGAGGGGTTGGGTGGATTGGTGGTGGATAGATGGACAGATAGGCAAATGGGCAGTTGGCTGGCTGGCTGGCTGGATAAATGGTTGTTTGGATGCATGGATGGATGGGTGGATGGATGTGTAGACAGATGGGTGGGTGGGTAGATGGGTGGATGGATGGATAGATGGATGGATGGATGGATGGATGGATGGACGATGGATAAATGATTGGATGGGTAGACAGATGGGTGGATGAGTGGATAGATGGATGGATGGATGGATGGATGGATGGATGGACAGACGGATGGATGGATGGGTGGATGGGTGGATGGGTGGATGGGTAGACAGATGGGTGGGTGGGTGGATGGATGGGTTGATGGCCAGGTGGGTGGATGGGATGGGGAGGGAAGGATGATGGTACCTGGGTGGACGGTGGAGCTCACAGACTAGAGCCCCCTGCCCATTAGCCGTGCTGGGAGAAGGCACCTGTGGGGTCTGGGAAGGCAGCGGGGTCCTCATGCCCTCTCCGCTCTGCCTTGGGTGGAGCCGGGGCACACGGGTGCGGGGAGCGGAGGCTGAGCTGTGAGCCAGTCCCAGGCAGTGTGGGCAGGAGCCCCTCCACCTGCACCGTCTGTAGGACTTCACCCCGAAGACAGGGGAGACGCTAGGTGAGGGAGGCCCACTGGTGCCATCCCTCGTCACTGTCCCTGGGGGCCCCTCCAGGTCAAGTTCATGTCTGACTCGTCTTGGCCACCAACCTGCGTTCTTGGAAAGTGTCGCTGGTTGAGTCAGCCAGCTGGGCGTCCTGTCCGGCGCTGGCTCCCTGGCGGGCTGGACAGGCAGGGCTGGGCCAAGCTGAGGTAGTGGGAGCGACGGCCAGGAGCCGGGTTCCAAATCAGCCCCAATGGGCTCAAACACAGCCGTGTAGTTGTTAGCTGTGTGACCCCGGGTCCAGAGCCAAACTCTCTGAAGCCAGTTTCCCCTCTGTGAAACAGCACAGGTAACCAGCTTAGCCAGGTGACAAGGGAGTGGTTAGGAAGGGAGGGGCGGGGAGACCCTCACTCTGACCCCCTGGCGGGGGGCACAGAACGGAGGTTCTAGGGCTGCCCCGGGAGGAGGTCCCCGGCCACGCCCAGGCACCCTGGGCCACACCTGAAGCCCCCCCACCTGCTCTTAGCAGGAAAGGCTCTGTGTGTCTGAGTCACCCCCCCTGAAGCCCAGGGCCTTGGGAGGAGGGAAGCCACTGGCCCGACGAGGGAGGCGGCCACAGCCCCAGACCTGGAGGAGAGATGGGTCAGTGGGCCTTCACGGAGCACGTCCTCCGGGAGTGGACCGAGCACCGGATTAGGAGTCTGAGTCCCTGCTGTGCCACCACCCACCAGGCCATGACCACAGGGCAAGGCCTTCAGCTCTCTGAGTCTTGATTTCCTCATCTATAAAATGGGCTGACATCGTTGGGGACTTAGCGGCCACCGTGGACTGCTTGCCCCAGGCCTGCCCAGGGCGGGAGGATCCGGGAGGAGGCCCAGGCCTGTTCATGGGTGCTGGGCCGGGCTGGGCTGGGCTGGGCCTCCTGCTGTGGGTGCTGGGCTGGGCTGGGCCTGGGGCACTGAGGAAGCTGCTTCGGGCTGCCAGGGTGTGGTGGGAACCGGAGCGCGCCTGGACCTCAGCACGCCTGCGTTCTCTCTCGGTGTGACATCATTGGGGCGCCCACAACAGAGACCCCGAGGAGGAGCCCAGACGGAGGGAGTGCGGGAGGCAGCATCTGCAGGCGGGGCCCGCTGCCCCTGGCGCTCTGGGCTCTGGGCTCTGGGCCGCCTCCCCTGGGTGCATCAGCGCGGTCTCCCCTCAAAGGGCCCCCTCACCAGGGAGGCAGGTCTGGTGGCCCGATATGGGTCCGTGGCGCATCTCAGGTCCACTTGGCTGCAGCCAGGGCCCTGCAGGACCAGCAGAGTGCTGGGTCTGGGGGCGCGGTGTCCCCTGAGCAAGGTGTGAGCCGCACCCAGGACGGCCTGGGGTCACTCTGGACCTGGCTCCCACAGGGGCGTGGCCTTCTCAGGCTGGGCGTGGCCTTCCCTGGGCGGCCACCCCGGCTGGCCCGTGGGCCCCCCAGACCCCCACGTCGGCTTCTGTGACAGGAGGTGTGACCCCGTCTCTCCCCTCCTTCCTTCTAGAAGCCTCCCAGCGCCCAGGCCATGAAGGAGGAGGCCTTCCTGAGGCGCCGCTTCTCCCTGTGCCCGCCTTCCTCCACGCCCCAGAAAGTCAACCCCCGGAAGCTCACGCGGAACCTGCTCTTCAATGGGGAGAATGAGCTCTACCCCCTCAGCCCAGGTCAGTGCCCGTGGCTGGGGTGGCCGCCAGGGCCTGGGTCCTCCCCGGCCTCCCAGCGCAGCTCTGCGACCTCTCCGCGCCATCCTGCCTCGCCCTTGAGCCCCGCCAATGGAGGGGCCGGGGGAGGTCCGCAGGGGGCTCCCTCGCCAGGTCATGGGGGGGGGTCAGCAGGGGCTCCCTCACCGGGTCATGGGCGGGGGATCAGCAGGGGGCTCCCTCGCCGGGTCATGGGACGTCCCTAGAGAGGCGGTGTGGCATGGCGGTCCCCTGGCCTCCTGGGACATGCTCCCTGAATTCCCAGCCCCAGTTCTGGCTGGGTGACCCTGGGTGAGCCGCAGGACTTCTCCGGGGCTCAGTTTCCTCCTCTGTGAAATGGGGCTGTGAGTACCTACTCCCGGTTACAGAGGAGTCCCAGGCTCTGAGAGGGAACCGTCCAGACTGGGTGTTCCCATGCCACCGCGGGCAAAGCACAGAACACACAGAGCACAGGGTCCCCGTCCCCCCGCCCGCGCTTTCCCAGCCCCAGGCCCAGGCCACCCCATCGCCTCGTTCCTCCCGGGCCCGCCCAGCAGAGCCCAAGCTGAGCGCTGTGTGCCAGTCTGGGACTGCTGCCCCCAGAGAGGCCTGCCTTTCCTCCCCATCCTGGGGTCGTCGCCTCCTAAACCAAGCTGCGCAGGAAAACAGGCACCTGCCAGGTCGGGGTACAGGGACAGAGTCCGGCCACCTCCCGCCGAGGCGCCATCTCCCGGAGGATCCGGGTACGAGGGCAGGCCAGGCGCGTCCAGGCACCCTGACCCACCGTGGGCCTCCGGACCTGAGCACCGCGTTCTTCCTCGGAACACGGGGGCCTGGCCTTACGGACCTCAGAGGACATTCTGTGCCCGCGCCCAGGTCCTCACTCTGGCTACTCTCTTGCAGGGAAGGACATGGAGCCTAATGGCCAGCTGCTGCCGAGGGATGAAGGGCCCCCGACCCCGGGCTCTGGCACCAAGGGGCCCCCGGTAAGAGCCTGGCTGCGGGAGGAAGGGGCAAGCAGGTCCAGCGGCTAAGCCTGCGACCCCGGCCCATGCATGCCCAGAGGCTCGGCCCCGAGCCCCAGCCTGCCCACCTGGAGGCTGGCACCAGGGGTGGAGTCAAACCGAGCTCGTTGGCCGTGGTATCGAAAACACCTTTTTGGCAAAACGCAGGCCGGGGAGGCAGGGCGCTGGAGGCAGGGCGCTGGAGGCAGGGGGCTGGAGGCAGGGGGCTGGAGGCAGGGCGCTGGAGGCAGGCCGGGGAGGCAGGGGGCTGGAGGCCGGGCGCTGGAGAAAGGCTGTGGGCGGCTCGGTGGCGTTCCGGGACAGAAAATACTGCAAGGGGGGCCCCAGAGTCTTTCTGCTGTAGGGAAACTGCCTTTGCCTCTGCTCCCTGCACCAGGCTGCTCCCTGCACCAGCCACACCCCTCTGCAGGGTGATGGCGAGTTCTAGGAAGGCACGTGCCCACCTGCTGCCCAGGCCAGCCCCTCCAGGCAGAACCTTAGGTCCAGGGAGGGTGCCGAGGCCCCGGGCCACACATGGAGGGTTTGAGGCATGTCCTGCTGTGCCCCAGAGGGTCTCAGGCCAGGCTCCAGACACTGACAAGCTTGGTGGCTCCGGCTTCTTGCCATGGGGCCGGGGAGCAGTGCAGACAGACACGCGGTCGGCCCCCTGCCCGACCACCTGCCACCCCGTGTGACCTTGAGCGACTGCCTTACTCCCCTGGGACCCCATGGCCTGATCTGTCAAAGGAGGGTCGCTGTGTCTTGTGGTCGGTCCCCGTGTCTGCCTCAGGCTGGGGAGCAACCAAGCCTTTGGGGGGCCCCCCGCCCGCCGGAGCCCGCGGTTCCCTCCCTTGGCCCCCAGGGCACCAGCTGCTGTGGCGGCCATCGGAGCGCATCTGATGACTTACTTGTTTGTACCTAATTGAACACGTTTCATTTTTAATTGCAGTGTGGTATCCAGGACCCAGCACACAGCCCTGGGGGGCGTTAAGCACACTCGACTCTGTTCACCCCCCTTCCATGACCAGAGCTTTCCGTCTTCTGAAACGGAACTCCTCCCACAAACCCGACCCCCCACGCGCTCCCCCCCCACCCTCCCGACGCCCATGGTCTACTTCCTGTCTCTGTGAAGGCGAGTCCGCTGAGGTCCTCCCGCGAGTGAAGTCCTGCCATCTCTCTGCGTCCCCGGCCCGTCCCACTCAGCGTCGCGTCCCCAGCCTGTCCCCCTCGTCCC
>PISW01011878.1:0-36832 GCA_004023785.1 Mungos mungo
GGTTTGTGTCTTGGTCAAAATGACTCCGGCCCATTAGTCTGTGATTCTAAGTAAACTGTTTAATTAAATAACTGATTCCTGCTTTTAGGTTAATCTCTTATTAACTCGGGGGCCACACTGGAAATATGAGAAGACCGGGGTCCGTGTGCGTTCGTTTCGGGGGTGTGGACTCATCCTGACTCGCGGGACGTTTCGCTGTGTGTCCGGCAGCCGGGCCGACTCGCAGGCTGGAGGCTGTGGGTTGGGTTTCACGTTTAAGAAAACTGAATCGAGTTGTAAAAGGTCCCTAACATGGTTCTCAGAGTTTGCTGGGCTGCATAATTGAATCGTATCTGTAAACTAAACTTCAGAACTTACCGGATAGACTTTCAAGTTAATTGGATTTTTGAAACAACAAAATAAGTACACCAAAGAAACTTTTTGTAATGCTAGAAAAGGGAACTTTCGGGAGCACAGAATATAGCTATTTAACAAATTAAATCTTGGCTGTCCAGCCTCACCCTGGGCGGCCGCGCCCTCTGGTGGGGGGGCAGACCCGTCCTCACTCACCCTCTTCCCCTGCAGGGAGGCCGACTCGTCCCGGCCCCCAGGGCCCACGGATGGGGACTTACGTGGAAAGGGGTCTTTGCAGACGTCATTGTCACTGAGCTGAGATGAGCTGGCACTGGGTGGGCATGGGTCCTGATCCAGTGATCAGTGTCCTGAGGAGAGAAATTGAGACACGGAGACACACAGGAATGTGGCCTCAGGAGGACACATGGGAGGTTTGGGGACAAGCCAAGGGCCACCAGGGGAGGCGGGGACAGCCCGAGGGCAGAACCAGCCTGCCCACGGCTTGGTTTCGGACTCGTGGCCTCCACAGGTGGAAAAGAATCCAGGTGTTTTCAGCCACCCTGTGTGCAGGACTTTGCTGGGACCCCCCTGGTCAGCCACCCCCGTGGTGAGGGTCCCCAGGCTGCCGCAGGGACGGGTCCAGGGGACCTGCCGGGTGCTTCCTTCCGTACCACTGGGCCTGTCCCTCCCCCTGCCCCGGCTGTCCGTCCCCAGGCTGACCCGGTAGCCAGGCAGCCTGTGGGCATCTGCAACTTCAACCTGCTGCCCAGTGGTGCCCTGACTTCCTTCTTACAGGCTGGAGGGGGGGGCAGCACACCAGCTGACCGCCCCCCATCGAAGACCTCGGTGACCCTGCCCGGCCCTCCCCGATCCGCCAATATTAGAAAGGATTTGTGTCCCCGATAAATAATGCAAAGTTAAATTACATCCGCTCCGGCATACATGTTCGCATTCCTATTTCTCATCTCCATAAAGAAACGCCGCTCCCGCTCCCGGGCCTCGCGGTGGCCCCTGCCAGCTGCCAGGAAGCTCCTAATGAAATTACTGCTCCGGAGGCGGGCGGCCCGGGCGGGGGTGGGGCGGCCTGCCCGCTGGGGGAAAAGGTAAAAGGCCGGAGTTCAAATTATTTATCTCCCTAATAACACAACGGATCGCAGGCATCGAGCAGCCTCGGGCCAGGGGCAGGCGGGTTGATGCATGAGGAGGCGGGAGGGAGGCGTGGGATCTTCCCCGAACTGGCCCCACCACAAGGGCACGGCAAGGGCACGCCTCAGAAACGGCCGGAGCCAGGGACGTGGGGGCCACATCCCGGGAGAGGTGGGGTCAGCGTGACACTTCCGGGGCTCGCCAGTGAGCACGGCCCCGTGCGCCCTTCAGAAAATTCAGGACGGGGCACGGTGCTTCCGTGGGTCCTAGCCCCTCTGTCAGGGCCCAGGTCAGGGGTGGGCTTGTGCAGATGGCTGCCCCAGACCTGGGACAAAGCTGGAGCTTGGAAAATGTCAGGTGCACAACCTTGCCCAGCGGAGGGCTCTCTCGGCGTGAGAGCCGGGAGGGAGACCCTGGGCCTGCCTCCAGGGCGCCAAGGGTCCAGACAGAACGACTTGGAATCCCAGGATGGGGGGAGGCCCCTGCTGGCTGACATCCTTGGGAGTGCCAGGCAGCGGGCTGTGGAGGGCGGGAAAGGCAGCAGGGAAAGGGGGGCCCCACCAGGGAGGGGCCCTGGGAGGAAGGGCCTGTGGCCACAGTTCCTGAAGGCAGCGGCCAGGCAGACCACAGCATGGCCTGGGGAAGCCCCCAAAACTAAGACAAAGACCTGCAGCAAGAGTGTAAATCCTTTGTTACCACTGCAAGGAAGGGGGCCCCCTTCCCGACTGCAGGGCCCTCCGGCACCGGAGCTCGCCGGGCCCCTCTGTTCTGCAGACCGCGTCCCCGGGTAGGGCCAAGGATCAGCGCTGGCTCACCCAGGCCCTGGGGGCCATCCCCTGGGTCCCCCTACTTCCGGAGGGAGCGAGGTGAGCCGGGCAGCCATTCACCCGGCCGAGTGCAGCAGCCTGTCCATCCTGTATCTTGGGCCCACACCCCACGTCTCCTCCCACCCAGGCCCAGCAGCCCTGGCTGAGTCCAGGCCCCGGTTGGACAGGCAGCGCTGCCCCAGTCCTGCCTCCCCGTCTCCTGCCGCCCCCTCCCCTCGTATTTATGGGCACTTAATCTGTGTGAGCGGCCAGTCCCAATATATCTCCAAGTATTGATCAGCTTTAGGCTGATAGAAGTTCAAGCTCACGGGGCCTCGCTCTTTGACCCCCAAATAGGGTATGAATCTCAATCGGATAGACTGATATTCGCACACGGCTTCTACCCCGGGCTGGAGGCTGCGGGAAAAATCAATGGAGAGTGCTAATGACTCGCGATTTATAGAGCGCCTGTCATTTTAATATTAGAATAAATGTTATATTGCGAAGGGAGGGGACACAGGGGGTCTCAAGGAAGATATTTCTTAGAGAGCCTTTTCTGCTGGAAAATGATGTGCGTGGGATTTTATGAAGTCAAATTTATAGACCTCATTTAGGCTTATAATTTAAAACTGCTTATGAGAAAGACATTCAGTAGAGAGCTGGGGTGGGGGGCAGGGGCTGGACGGGCGGGTGGTCCCAGAGCCGGAAGGGGCAGGGAGGCACTGGGAGGGCGGCCCTGGGGCCCAGGGTGCCGGGCTCGGGCTCCGCCGCGGCCTGAGCGGCTGGGCATGTTGGAGGTGGGATGGGGGGGCAGCCGGCATGGCAGGGTCAGTCCGAGCCAGCGGCCGGACGGAGCAAGGACACGGGTTCCCGCCTGTCTCCACCGCCGGACCACAGGCCAGGCAGAGAAAGTAACACCCCAAGAAGGTGAGCCTCCCTGCGGGCGTCCCCATCCACTCTAGGCGAAGCCAGGCACGTGTGTGCACGTCACAGACTCCCGTGGCACTGTCTGCCCCCGCACAGGCGCACGTGAGCTTGCCACGCACCCTTGCACCCACACCTGCGTCCGCCGGCGCAAGCGCGCGCGCGTACACATGGCCGTCAGCCAGGCGCGCGCATACTCCAGTGTCCGCCGGCGCAAGCGCGTGCGCGTACATGTGTGTCCGCCGGTGTAGACGGGCGCGCCCGGATCTGTGTCCGTCAGCGCAGGTCTGCACACACCTACTCTCAAAAGCCTTTCGTCCACCTCCTACTTTAAAGCCATTTCTCTGATTTCTCTGCTGAAGAGAATTCTTGGCCCCAAACTTCCTACCCCTGGTCACCTGTGTCCTGGGCGGGGTGGAGGTCAAGGGGTCCCCTAAGCTTTGTTATTTGGATAAACTGTGCTGGGTGACCGGGCTCCGGGGACACCACTGTCCGCGGTAGGAACAAGGAGAGCGTCCTCATCGGGCTGATGCCGAGACCAGGAGCAGCCGGCCCTCCAGCAGCAGCCTCGCTCCCAGGCAGGGAAGAGGAGAGGAGAGGCCCATGATGCCTTGTGCAACGGACACTTGGCCCGTCCCAGCCGGCAGGGCCCCTCCGGTCTGTGTGTCTGTTGGAGACTGCTAGGCTGAGCACCGCCTGCCCCTCTGGGCCTCAGTTTCCCCCGCTGTGTCTGGAGGGTTTCCTCACCTGCCAGTCTGAGAGCCTTCGAGTCTAGGCTCCGGTCTCTGATCCCGGAGAGGCCTGGTCACGACCCCGGCCTGAGGCCACAGGCCCCCTACCAGGTGGCAGGCTCCCCTGAGGCCTCGGGGCTGGGGTTGCCGGAGAGCTGGGCAGGGCAGGGGCTGGCCTTCTCCTGAGGGGACTCTTCCCCGAGGAGGCCTCTCCCGGTGTGGGGCTCCTTGCTGGGAGCCGGGGGGAGACGTCCCCAGGGACGGGAACCCCCCCCAATTCCCATCCAGAATTGCCACCTTCCCTGCCGGGCTCACAGGCTGTCACTTAAGTCACGGAGGCTCAGGGCAGGGCCGAGGACCCCACCGCACTTTGTCCCGAGGAGGTGACGACTCCTTCTCCTCCACACGCTCACCGGGGCCCCGGTGCGGGGCGGGCGGGTTTTACATTTCCGACTTTATTAAAGGTGTGTGTGCAGCGTGGGGATCGCCGCCTGCTCTCTGTGGTCAATTCCGCTCCTGGAGGCCATAAATCTCCGGGCCTATGATTTGTGACTCCGCACTCCCGATAAATTAAATCTTTCTTGATGAAAAGGTTGGAGCTCCCGGCTCTGCTTCAGGTCACTGTGCTTGTCCAGAGTGAGTGGTGGGGGGCCCGGGCGGGGCTCCCCACGGACCCCCACCAGCTGCCTGCCCACATCCCGGAGCAGGGGCGGGAGCGGGCAGCAGGGACGCGGCTCCCTGGCACAGCCGGGCCCTCGGTGGCACCTTGCTGCCAGACCCGTGAGCCCTCAGCCGCCAGTGGACGTTTTGGCTCTTGGTCGGACGCGTCTGCAGATCTCCACGGTGAGAAGGACAAAGCTGTCCTGGGTTTTCTCAGATGGCAGGGTCGCCGGGCCGGGCTGGGGAGGCCTGTGAGGGCTGCCAGGCCCTGTCCCGTGGGCCAGCCCTGCGCGCTTCCAGAATTGACTGTCAGGGATCTTTGCCCCTGGGTGTCGGGGGGCAGAGGTAGTTCTGACCCCTGGGCTTCTGGGGCGGTTTCTCCGGCCACACCTCCCGGCCTCCCCGGGGTTGTAGGTGTTTTCTCAGTCTAGTTCCTAACTTGTGAGCTGAGACACAGCCACGGAGCGCTGGCGTGGCGCCGCACGTGCTGAGCCACCCTTGCCCAGCGGTCGGGCTGGGACCCTACAAGTGCCCCGGCTTCCCCACGGAGAGGGCGGATGGGGGCTGCCAGACTCCTTCACGGCGGCTTCTAGAACCACCAGGAAAGCATCCCTTCTGGGTTGGAGGTCAAGCCAGGGACAGCCTGACCCTGGCTGGAAGTGGCGGGCGCCCTCTCGGAACAAGAGGGTGCAGCCAGGCCTGGGACCCCAGGAGGGTCTGAAAGCAATCCACAAGATCATCCAGGACTTCTGACCGCTCTGTGAGTTCGGTGCACATCTGTCTCGGAAACCAAAAGGAATGAGCTCTGCATTTTGGAACAGAAAGATTTACGGCCTTGGTCAGGAGTTGATCCCAGTGAAAGTGCTGGGGAAATTGCTCTGCCCCAGAAGGAAATCTCGCGGAGCCGAGGAGACCCAGCCAAGTCCCCTCAGAGGCCCCAGAGCTCAGGTTTCGGGGTGGTGTCTGGGGGGGGCCACATTCCTGCCCGGTAGGGGCTTAGGCGCGGGCACCCCAGACAAAAGCCCTAACCCTGGGCTTCCTGGGACTCCATTATGCTGATGAAACACTCAGACCTTTTTGGCTGATTGCACTGGGGTGGGGGGAGCCGCTCCTCTGCCCGGAAGTGCCGTCAGGGTGGGGTGGGGAGCTGTCCAGGGTCAGCTTCCTGGCTGCTGAGGGGAGGCCCAGTTGAACGCCACTAACAACGCCCCCCAAACACAAGTGTGCCTTTGTCCCCACCCCTGCTGAGTTCAGGGAGGAACGGGAGGCAGGAAGTGGCCCCCAGCTGGGGTCAGGGGACCCCTTGGGTCCCAAGTCCTGGAGGACTCAGGGTTCCTGCCCAGCGAGGGAGGGACTGGCTCGGGCTGCTGGGCTTCTGGTCCTGGGCAGGGCAGCCTCGTCGGACAGACTGGGGGTGAGGCTGAGACGGGCCCCGGGCTGGCCCCCAGCTGCCCCGGGCTAGCCCGAGATCTTCCTGATGGAGATGCTTGGCTGTCCAGGGCCATGTTCAGAAAGGTAACCCTGGACAGGCCCCTCTCCCGCCTGCTACCTCACCGCCCCGGGGAATTAGGTCTCCCCCTCAGGGAGCATAGAGCCGGCACAGGCTGACCAGCCAGGGGGCAGCCCCGCTGCCCCTGCGACCACTGGGTGAGAAAGGCCTGGGCTCCTGAGGGCAGGGTTACCCTCTCTCTGGTTCGCCACCTGCTTCGTGCCCCCACATCGGGCCCCGCCCACTGCCCGCTCCCTCACAGCCCCGCTCACCCATCCCCACCCCATCCCCCAGGGCCTTGGCTCCTTTCTGACCCTCTGGCCTCAGGGCCTTGGGACCTGCTGTGTCCTCTGACACCTGGCATGCGGCTCACACCGTTTGGAGTCACTGGGGTGGGTCCCAGGCTGTGTGCGGGGGGGGGGGGGGGGGGGAGCTGGGACCCTCAGGCCAGAGTGGGAGAGCCTGGGGCCGGCAGAGGGGGTGAGAGGTGGAGAGGGGGCTGGTGGCGGAGTCCAGGAAGAGCGCTTCCCAGATACCATCCCTGGGCACGCGGAAGAAGCTGCCAGAATCTCTGCCTGAAGAGGAGAAGGAATCCCTCATGGAGAGGCGCTCTCCTCACACCCGGCCCGGAGCGCCCTTCCCTCCAAAGGCCAGGCGACCCCAGGAAGCCCCCAGACAGGCAGGCCTCGCTCCGTGTCCCCAGCACACCGCGCCGCCCTCACATCCCTGGACCGTCCCGCCCCCACGACCTCCTGCTCCCGTCGGACACGCAGGCCGACTCCCCCTGGGCCTTCGTTTCCTCAGGGAGGCCCCCTCCTCACAGGACGCAGGCTGACGGTGCCAGTGCCCTCCTGCTGTCCCTCCATCTTCGTCAGTCTCCTTCTCAGACCCGCCGGGGATGCCAGGGCCCAGGATACTTGGCCCCCCGCGCGCTGGCGCGGGCCCGGCGCAGAGCCGGACTCTGGGGGCGACAGGCGGCACACGTTCCGGAGCCGTAGTCCGGAAACCAAGATGTGCATGGCCGCTCCCCCCAGCGGCTGTAGGCGAGGGTCCTCCCTGCCTCTCCCAGCTCCCAGTGGCCCCAGGTGTCCCTCGGCTTGTGGCCACATCCCCCCAGTCTCTGCCTCCTTCACAGGCTTCTCCTCTGTGCCTGCCCCTCTCCCCTTCCTGTAAGGACCCAGGGCCCACCCCGACCCGGGAGAAGCCGGTCTCCGAGATCCTTAACCCGTTACATCTGCAGAGGCCCTGGGGCTGCCCCTCTGCATGGTGGGCCCGGCCGACCTCGCTTAGAGAATCAGCAGCCTCTACGAGGCTCCCTGACCGCTTGTGGGGACCCTGGACTGCGGTCAATGTCCCCGGCGGCTCGGTGGGCCCAGGATTTGGAGGCCTCGGGGCCAAGCCGATGGTTCTCCTAAACGCGAAGCATTTAGGTCTCAAAGAGGTGTCCCCAAACATGTACAGAGTGCCCCGTGGCCAGCTGGAGGGGAGCCACTGATTCAGGCAAGCTTCTGGAAACATCTGCACGGTCAGTGGGGAATGGAAGGTGTCATGTCAGCAGTGGTTAGCCCAGCAGGTGCGCCGGGTCCCT
This sequence comes from Mungos mungo, assembly GCA_004023785.1. Classification (NCBI taxonomy): domain Eukaryota; kingdom Metazoa; phylum Chordata; class Mammalia; order Carnivora; family Herpestidae; genus Mungos; species Mungos mungo. The sequence goes on from PISW01011878.1 coordinate 7,678, forward strand.
CCGGGGGCCCCTCCGGGGGCCTCAGGCAGCCTCTGTCTGCGGAAGCCCGCGGGCCTGACATCTGGGGGCCACTGCTCGGCCCGCCCACCCTGCTCCCACACCCTGGGTTTGGACAGAGGACCCAAGGCTTGCTCAGCCCCTGCCGCTCACCCACAGCCTCTTCTGACAGTGCCAGGTCCCTTCCAGCACACCCTCATGCCTGCGTGTGGTGGCTTCTCAGCCCTGAAGCTCTAATCACCAACAGGTCATAGCCACCGGCCTCGGGGTGGGACTCTGCTGGGCACCAAGGGAAGCCCGAGACCCCCGGAATCTTAGCGGCTGCCTCTAGCAATTAATGCTACAGCCATTTTCACCCAGTTACAGATGAGTAAACTGAGCCTCCCAGAAAGGACACCAATGGCCACTTGGGGGGCTGGGGGCGGGGAGCCAGGCCCGAGGCCGCTTGTAGCTGATGTTAAAGGCTCGCACCCAGTCCCCCCACTCCAGCCCCCCTGCTGCCCCCCCAGCCACAAGCCGAAACTTTCCCGCAGAGCGGCAGCCCCGAGGGAGGCCCACACCTCCCTGGAGGTCCCCTGGCAGCCTCCCCAGGCCAGCCTCTGAGGCTGTGGGAGCAGTTTCCAGAGGCCCCGAGGATACTGTGCAGGGAAGCTGGGGACCCTCACAGCCTGGAGCTCACCCCTTGGTGCCCCGGTCCCCCCCCCCCAGGCACCGTGCCCCATCCCTGCCCACCCAGCACCCGGGGGGGGGGTGGGGGCTGGGCAGGGCAGGAAGGCCGCCTTTAGCAGCCGGGCAGCTCCTCCAAGGACCTGGGTGCCAGCTCCGAGCCTGCGCTCTGGGGGAGGGGAGGGCCGCCCTCAGGCTCCAGGCGGCATTAAATTGCGCAGGAGGGAAATCAGACCCTGCACAGCCTACATCTGAGAAAGGGACATTCTTTGTTTGCTCCTGGGGGTAAATTCCAGCCTCCCGGTTTCCCCTCTGCAATTCTGTTGACTTAATTTGGCTTTTGTCTGGGTGGCCCTTGGGGGGATTACCTGGGGGTCCTGTTACAGGGAGCTCAGGGTCCGGAGGCAGAGGTGAGCTGGAGGCTCGGTTTCCCGTTGTCCTGGTAACAAGCTGGCTGCTCTGGGTCCCGGTGGCTGCAAGGTCTGCTGCTGGGAGCGGGAGGGGGTGGCAGGTGGGTGCCCCCCCTGTAATGCACAGGTCAGGCGGGGGGGGCACCCCAGCTGCAGAACATCTGTCGAAAAGGTCCTGAGGTGGGAAGAAGGAGACACATTCCAGGAACAGAAAGGAGGCGGAGGCAAGGAGAGGGAGGGGGCCAGAGAGCGGGCGTGGGGCAGATATTGAGTCTATAAAATGGGTGCTGGGGGGGATGGGCAGTCTTGAGTGCGCTCCACTTTACAGAAGAGAAACTGAGGGTCAGACTGGCCCAGAGGCAGCACCCTGGGGATGCAGCTGGTGGGCTGAGCTGGGGTCATATCCCCCCACGCCCCCGTGCGGATTTCAACCTGCCTTCTGATCACTCAGCGCCCACCCTTCCTGGGTCCAGGCCAGAGCCAAGACCCCGTCCCAGCTGGCCTAGCGACCTCGTCCACATTCCCCAGGTGGGGGTGGGGGGAGGTGAGCCCCAGCAGAGCCACCCCCACCCCACGGCTGGCCGGCCTCTGCTGCCCCCTGGTGGCCACCCTGGCCCCGGGGGGGGGGAGGGGAGGGAAGCATCGCCCCCCTGGATTTTACCTCGAGGCTCCCTCTCAACCTGGGATTCTGCAAACAGGTTCACCAAATTGTCAATTAAGTGAAAATCAATCCTGAGTCATTCATCACGGGCAGCCATCGATCGGGGCCCCCAGGGAGCGATTGAGGCCAAGTGCAGCCCACAGCTGCTGCACCCGGGCGGCCTCTGTGATCCATCATCCGGAATGGCCACGGCGCCCACGGGGGCTGGGGGCCTGGGCCGGCGGGTGGGAACCTCTGCACTCAGGACCCGCCTCTCTCTGCTCGCCGGCCCCCACGGTCCTGCTGGCCCTCCTCAAGGTGCCTGTGATGACTCGGGTCTCTTACGAGGTCATGCCCTGAGGTCATGGCAGGGGCCTCGGGAGTGTGTGGGAGGAGGGGCGCCCTGACCTCTGCTCCCCCGTGGCCTCCGCCCTCCAGGCACCCCCTGCAGGACGCAGTCCCCTGAGGCCCCGTCTAGAGGTGGGCCTCCGGACAGCTGGGCAGGGAACGCTTCCCCAGGAGCCCAGGACCCCCTCTCCCCCACTCCCTGCTCGTACTTGGAAGTCAGCAAGTCCCAGAAACACCCGCGTCCCTTTACAATTCCTTTATAATACACCGCTCAGACTGTTATTATCATTTTTTAGGTTTATTTTTGAAAGAGAGTGCGAGCAGGGGAGGGGCAGAGAGAGGGGGGACAGAGGAGTCAAAGCAAGTGCTGTGCTGACAGCAGGGAGCCCAACGTGGGGTCCAAACTCACGAACCGCGAGATGGTGACCTGAGCCGAAGTCAGTCGCTCATCTGACTGAGCCCCCCAGGCGCCCCGGCCGTTATGTTTATGTCAGGGGAAACAGACTATGTCCACGCTGCCTGCGGTGAGCCTGTCCCCGGCCCCTGAGGGAGCTGTGGCAGCTGGGGACAGGCTCACCTGGGCCCTCCCAGCGGCCATGGGCTGGGACCCTGTGCTTGCGACCAGAGCTTGGGGCCCGTACACCCCAGTCCACAAGCCAGTGGCCCCTCTGGGCAGCCTAGTTGTCCCCACTGGGCAGATGCGAGTGTGACAGGGAGACCCCCAGCCCCTCTGCCTGGGCTTCAAGGTGGAAGCCAGCACCTCCCTCTGCTTGAGCTCAGGATTTGGGCTGAGTGTGGAGACAGGAACAGCCAGGTGCCGCGGCTCGAGGGCCCCACCAGTGCTGGCACCTGCCGCTGTCCCCCTGGCACGTCTGGGGTCAGTTCATAGCCGGGCAGCCCTGGCTGCCTTCCGCGGGCCGGGTGCTGTGACATGGGGGGGGACAGGCCGCCTCACGCCGCCCTGCGGAGTCCAGGCAGTCGGTGCCCTGAGTGGGGGAACTTCTTTAATCAAAGCATGCTTAGAGCCTCACTCATTCACTTATTCATTTATTTGCCTAGAAATATTTATTAAACCATCAGAGGACTTTACTTCTTCTTTTTTTTTTTTTTAACATTTATTCATTTTTGAGAAACAGGACATGAGCCGGGAAGGGGCAGAGACAGACGGAGATACAGACTTTGAAGCAGGTTCTGTAATACCCAAGATTTCATTATCATCCCCAAAAACCAGAAACCGCCGGGGAGACCGAGTCACGCATGCAAAAGCAAAGGGCTTTATGACGGGTTTAGGCTCGCCAGGACCTAAATCGGGCTCACAGACTTCACCAGGGCAGTGGATCCGGGCTGAGAGCCCAGAGGACTTTACTTCTAACCACGACAGAGCAATAGGAGAATTTGCCCTCGTGCTGAAAGGACAGCAAAGTGTATAAAATATGTATGTGGAAGAAGGGCTGTCCAGCCTGAAAGACAGGCGGCTCAGGACAGTGATCCCAGGAGGAGAGAGCAAGCGAGGGGCGCCCCTGGCCCCTCGGCTTGCCGCCAGGCTGGGGTCGGGAGGGGCGCCCAAAGAGAAGGCCGTGTGACAGAGGGAGAGCGGCCCCCGGGGTCTCCGGCTCACCTGCCCGGCTTGTGCGTGTGCAGAAAGTGCCCGGGGAAGAGACAGGGGAGGAAGCGCAATCCTCGGGACTCACACAGGCCTGGGGGCGGGTCTCCATCGACCGCAGTGGAGGGACGTCGGGTGGAATTCTCAGAAGGTGTCGCCTCAGCACTGGGGCAAAATTAGCCCCAAACTAGCGGTGCTCTGGTCTCACAGACCGACAGAGTTCAAGGGCCAGCATCCAAGGGAGCAAACTGTTTCCGATACTTTAACAACATCCCAGAGCCACTCGGGAGGATTTGCGGGGAAGCAAACTGTCCTCACAGGAGCGTGTGGTGAAATCTGCAATGTCCAGCACCCAAGCGAAAATTACCAGGTCGGCAAAGAAGCGGGACGACGGGTCCCGTGATGAGGAGACAATCAGCCCGGCGACTCGGCACTGACGCAGGAGAGAGAGAGTGAAGGCTGAGTGCGCGAGGGAGGGCGCGGGGACACGCCACACTCACACCTCTGGAGCTGAAAGTTCCTGCGCGCGAACAGACACAGAGAGCAAGACGCCACATTTACTCAGAGACCCGGCAGAGGGGACCGAGCACACCTGGCCGGGGAGCCCGCCAGGGAGAGGCCAGGAAAGGAAAGCGCCTGAAGAAATAACGGCCCAGACCTTCCCCAAATTGACAGATCCGGTAAGCCCACCGGCCCAAGAAGTGCCACAGACCCCAAACACCAGACAGATGAAGACAAGTGACACTGAAGCTCATTACATTTCCTAAAACCAGCAGTGAAGGGTGCGCCAAGAGCAGCCAGTGGGGACGGGACAGTGGGGAGGGGACAGTGGGGACGGGACAGTGGGGACGGGACGGTGGGGATGGGGACAGTGGGGATGGGACGGTGGGGATGGGGACAGTGGGGACGGGACAGTGGGGACGGGACGGTGGGGACAGCGCAGAGTGGTCCGAGGAACGAAGACCAGCTGCTCCTCCACAGAGCAGAGCACGTGTCTCACAGGCTCTGAAAGAGGGTCACCACCCTTGAGTTCTGTTCATGGGGAGACCTCTCAAAAATAAGTGAAATAATGGCTTTTCTGGCACAAGAACGCTGGAGGAGTTCCCTGCCAGCGAGCCCAGCAGCAAGAGATGTTCAAGGAAACTCTCCAGGGGCGCCTGGGGGGCTCAGTCGGTTAAGCGTCCGACTTCAGCTCAGGTCATGATCTCACGTTCGTGGGTTCGAGCCCCGCGTCGGGCTCTGTGCTGACAGCTCAGAGCCTGGAGCCTGCTTCCGATTCCGTGTCTCCCCCTCTCTCTGCCCCTCCCCTGCTCATGCTCTCTCTATCTCTCTCAAAATTAAATAAACATTTTTAAAAAAAGGAAATTCTTCAGACAAAAAAGAGAATTATTTCCCACCGAAAGATCAATCTACGCAAAGAAATTCAAGGCACAGGGAATGGAAACCACGTGGGTAAATAGAAAATGCTTTCTTTCTAATAAAAAAATGTTAAATAATTGGTGGTTTCAGGCAAAAAGTATAATACCGTGCTGTGGGGTGTGCACCGCGCAGAGGCCGGAGCGCGCAGCCCGCGGGCGGGCGGGGAACGGGAGCCCCCGCGGGGAGGTTCCCGGACGGACCGAGGGGCTAAAACGTCACCTGAAGGCAGATGTGCCACGCGAGGGGCGTGGAATCCCTAAAACGAGCAGCAGAAACACAAAATAAAGCGTCATCACGAATCAGCCGAAGGAGGAGACACAGTGAAAGGACCAAAAGTGCCGGGAACGGGGACGCAGCAGACGGAGGAGCAAACACAGCAGGTGAGCGGTCCCCGGGCCCCGCGGAACTCGGGGCGTGGGCCTCGGCCGCAGCGGCCTGGGTCACGTGGGCCAGCCTCGACACCCCGGGGAGCGAGAGAAGACAAGGCTGCCGAGCGCCTGAGTCCATTTGTGGGACCCAGGAGGGGTGCCTGGGGCTCAGCGGGTTGAGCGTCAGACTCCTGACTTCGGCTCAGGCCATGATCTCACGGGTCGCGGGTTCGATCCCCGTGTCCGGCGCTGTGCTGACGGTACAGAGCCTGCTTGAGGTTCTCTCACACCCTCCCCCCCTCCCTTCTCCCCCCCCTCAAAATACATAAATAAACACAAAAAACAAATTGTAAGGCCTTCTGAGAATAGTCCAACTCATAGAAACAGAAACGTAGGACACAGGTTACTGGGGCCTGAGGGTGGGGGAGGGGACGTCAGCATTTAACCAGGATGGAGTTACGTTTGGGAAGAGGAGAAGGTTCCGGAGACAGATGTCGGTGGGGGCTGCAGAGCGCTGCGGGCGTGCGTGAGGCCGCCAAGCCACACACTTAAAGGTGGTCCCGATGGCACATTTTATATGTTACATATTTATCACCACAATTTTAAGAATAGTGCGATCTAACAGAACCCATGAATTGCACAGTGTATTATTTATTATTTGTCATCTCTACACCCAGCGCGGGGCTCGAACTCACAGCCCCGAGATCCAGAGCCGTCCGCTTCTCCGACTGAGCCAGCCAGGAGCCCCAAAACGTACAGTTTAAACGGGTGCAGTGGGGCGCCTGGGGGGCTCCGTCGGTTAAGCCTCCGACTTCGGCTCAGGTCAGATCTCACATTGGTGGGTTCAAGCCCCGTGTCAGGCTCTGTGCTGGCAGCCAGCTCAGAGCCTGGAGCCTGCTTCCGGTTCTGTGTCTCCTTCTCTCTCTGCCCCTCCCCCTCTATGCTCTGTCTCTCTCTGTATCAAAAATAAATAAAACATTTAAAAAAATTTTTTTTTAAAATAGTAAAAATAAACGGGTGCAGTGTTGACACGTGAACTGTCTCCATAAAACTTTAAAGGAAAAAGACAATGATTGTCAGAATCAATACAAAAATCGCTGCGTGCCGCCCGCCCTGGACGCCCGCGCCTCACACCGGCAAGCACCGCTCGCCTGCCCCCCGCCCGGCCCCCCGTCCGAGGGGGGGCCGCGGGGCCCGTGGGTGCCAGGGGAGAGCCTCGGGCAGGGCGGCCCATCTCAGCGACATTATTTATAAAAGGAAAGCAATAGCATCCTCCCAGACGTCCACATGTCGGGGAAACTATTACGGGTTTTATGGCACGGCCAACCCAGGGAGGACTTTGCAGCCATTAAGAAAATATTTTTCAAACAGAGTATTGACTAACTTGGGAACATGTCTGTTGCCTCGAGTGGAAAACAGGAAATAAAATCGACCACGTGATGCGATTCAGCCGCGGCACCCGGTGCGCGTGCACAGCTGACGTCTCTCCCTCCCCACCTCGTGGAGGAGGAATCACGGCCCGTGACAGCCACCGGCCGGACCCGGCCACGATCGCGAGTGTGACCCGGGGACGTCCCTCCCGTCCCAGGCTGGCCCTGCGGTCTCTCCCCAGGGAGACACCCCCGGTGGCCCGTCGTGGCCCGCCGCCCGACAGCCCTTGCCCGAGGCCCGTGTCAGGGCACGGAGACAGCAGGCCGCGCTGTGGCCTCCGTGCAGATTCTGCGTCCCGGGAACAAATGAGAATCTCACTGGAATCCTCATAAATCTTTGATTCCTGACAAACCCAAAGGAAGACGGGGGTGAAGGGGAAAGGGGGCGGGGAGCCGAGTCCCCTGCTAATTCTCTCAAACTGCTGTTTATTGAAATGAGGCACCAGGGATAAACCAGAACCGGATCGATAACGGTCTGTCTAATACAATCAGCCCGGGGCCGCGGCCGCCCCGCCCCCGCCAGGTGAAGGAGAGAGGGGCCGAGCGGCCGGCCTCATACCTGCGCCCTCGCTCCTGCTGCCCCGCCAGGGACAGCCGGCCCCGGCCTGTGGGGCGGAGACCCGGCGCTCCGCTGCCCGCGATGGCCCGCTCTCCATGCACCCCCTCAGCCCCCACGATGACGTCTGAAGGCGGCCACCACCGTGACCTCAGCCGAGCCCAGAGCGGGTCCCGGGCTGGGGGTGGGGGTGGGGGTGGGGGTGGACGCAGGGCCAAGGCAGGCGGGGCTGCGGCCAGCGGTGCCCAGACAGTGGCTCTGAGCTCATCGGTCATTGGAAAGTAGGCCGGTGGGCCGTGTGCGCTGGCTTCCCCGGCGACAGACCGGCCGGCCCGGTCACAGGTCACAGCGAGCTGCGCAGGTCCCTGTGCCACCGCGGGGGAGCTGTGCCCGGGAATACGGTGGCCCTGAAGCGGCGTGCGCTCGGAGGCAGGGACGTTTGCCCCTTCCCAGGGAAGGGGAGGGGGTGGTTTGCATCCCCCCCGTCCTGCCAGGGTCTCGGGGGCTGGGCGGTCTCTCTAATGCTGGGCGTGAGGCAGGTCCGAGGAAATGTCACCCGATAAATCCCACGCCACCCTTTGTCCGGCCTCCAGGGTCAGCTGGCCCTCGCCTCGCTCAGCTCCTGCAGGTGCGGGGGGAGCCCCACCTGAGGCCGCCGGTTTGGCAGACACCCCCACCCCGACCCCGGCCGACGGGGAGCAGGACCGAGGCTCTGCTTCCCGGCTGCACGAGCAAATGGGGAAAGTGACCCCCCCAGGTTTGCTTCTCCAGGGGGCACATCGACTGCAGCCAGCCTTGCCTGGAGCCCGCCGACCCGAGTGGGCTTTGCCGTGTCCCCTCTGCAAGGACGTGGGGAGGGCGTGGCCAGCCAGCAAGGCCAGGCCTGGGTCACGAGGGAGCTGCCCTCGCTTCCTCCAGGAAGTGTCTTCCCCGTGACCGGTCCCACACGCCTCCCCCGAAGGAAAAGCGGAGGACGGGGTTCTGGAGACACCGCTGCCTGAAGGAGGGAAGACCGCTCGCCCCCAGGTGACCCCGGCCAACCGCAAGGCCGAGACTTCCCCGGGAGGAGGTCAGCTCCTGACTCTTCCTGGCCACCCTCCCCGCTGGCCTCAGTCTCCCCATCTGCAGGCAGGGGTCCGGGTGGGCCCTGTGGCTCTGGGTGCTGACGCCGACGGCACGGTGCCCAGGAGGGGGCTCTGCTCGCCACCCCAGGGGATGACCAGGGGGCCATGGGCTCCTCAGTTTTGAGTGTCTGGGCGGGGGGACAGGCAGCTGGGGGACAAGTGGCCGGGGACAGGTGGCCGGGGACAAGCGGCCGGGGACAAGTGGCCGGGGGACAAGCGGCCCGGGACAAGCTGCCGGGAAATGCTGGGCCCACCAGGCACAGGGTGGGGGATGCCAGCAGCACAGCCACTTGCGCCCCGAGCGCGGGGAGAGGAGTGGCCGACTCTGAGAGGAAATCAAAAGCAAATTATTTTCGGGATTATGGCTCTGGAGCCCCGGCAGGATGCGGCCCATTTTTCAGAGCAGACAAAGCCATTTTCTGAGGGATCAATTTTGCCCGAGCAAGTCGCCTCCTCTCAGCCCACAATCCATCATATTTCCCCATTTGCAATTTCTCGTGTCTGAGTGTTTTAAGTTTCCTATGAATTATTTCGTAAAGCTTTCTTTCCTCCCGTTGGAGCGAGGCGCTCCGGCCCGGCCCGGAGCCGTGGGCCGCACGCTCGGTCAGGGGCCCGGCCCCGCCAGCCCCCGCCACGGTCACGGCCGTGGAGGCCCAGGCCCGGGCGCACACGGGCCGGCCGGCCGAGAGGGCGGGGCGGTGGCAAGGAAGGCGGGTGCGGGGAAAGTTTGTGAAGAGATTTATTCTGATGTGCTGCTGAAGGAGGGTCATCCTTCAAGAGGCAGGTGTATAAAAATTTCCTGGCCTGTTGATTGGTCTGTCACAGTGATTTGTGGCTCTTCCCCCGAGGTAATGGGGAGCAACTGTGCCCGTGAGCGACAGCCGGACAGATTGCTGCGCCGAGCGGGCGGGAGGCCGTGGCCGCCGGCAAGATTTATTGACCTCGACCCGCGGAGGTCCCCTCAGTGCTTTTAATCTGGCCTTTAAGCTTGTCACCAGCACTGATTGCGGCCCGGCTGGCTCCCCGGAGCCCCACAGGGCAGAGGCTCAGGGCCGCCCCGGGTCTTGCCATCTGGCCGGCCCCCACCCAGGTGCCCGTGTCCCAAGGAGAGACAGTGACCCTCTGCCGGGGCTGCTGCTTTCTCGTAACACGGCTTTATTGAGAGGGGACCCACACACCACGATGACGGCCCCTGCAGGCGCCCGTGCGGTGGCCTCAGGTGCTCGCGGGCCGTGGGGCCACACCGCCGTCCACGGCTCTCACCACCCCGGAGAGAGACCCCGGAGGCAGCCGGGCAGTTTCCTGCTAGACCGAGCAGGCTCCTGCGGTGCCAGCCAGCGCCGAGGACAGCGGTCACGGCCACACGAAGGCCTGTGTGTTTGTAGCAGGTTCGCAAGTCATCGCCAGGCGTCGGGAGCCGCGGGGACGTCCTCTGGGAGGTGATGGGCACGTGAGCTGGGCCCGGCCTGGCTCCGGAACACTGTCTGCGCTAAAAAGAAACGTGCGAAGAAACCAGGAAAAGACACGGAGGCACCGTAAACACCGTGAGTCACGAAGAGAAGCAATGGGAAGGGACCGCCCGAAGGCGGATCAAAACCAGCATGACTGTGGGGGCGCCCGGGGGCTCCGTGGGTCAAGAGTCCGACTGCGGCTCAGGTCGTGATCTCGCGGTTCGTGGGTTCAGCCCCGCGTGGGGCTCTGTGCTGACGGCTCGGAGCCTGGAGCTGCTTCGGATTCTGTGTCTCCCTTTCTCTGACCCTCCCCTGCTCGCCTGCTCGCTCTGTCTCTCTCTCTCTCTCTCAAAAATAAACATTCAAAAAATTCTTTTTAAAAATCAGCACGAGGTATCACCGCTCACCTGTGAGAACGGCCGTCAGGACAAAGGCAGGAGATGACGGGCTCTGGCCGGGACGCGGCGACGGGGCCTGGAGCGGGCTGGGGACCGCGCCGGGGAGAGCGTGGCTTTCCTCCAGAAACCGGACACGGAGCTCCCAGGGATCCGGAAACGGCACGTCTGCGCGTCCGTCCACACGCTCGCCGCAGTGTGCTCCCGGCTCACAGAGGCCGGGACCGGAGGCCACTGGGCGTCCCCTGACAGGCGAAAGGACACAGAAGACGCGCCGCAGCGGGATGTTATGCAGCCACAGGAAGAAGGAAGTGTGGTCACACCACAGTGAGGACGGCCTGGAGCCTGACCGGGGAAGCGAGCCGGACAAATCCCGGCTATGCCGCTTGTAGGTGGGGCCCAAAAGCACCTGCACCCAGAGGAGCAGAGAAGAGACTGGCGGGGGGAGGGGCGCAGGTGGTCGGGAGATACAAACCTCCAGGTGTCACGAAGTGAGTTCGGGGATGTGACGTGCCACACGGGGACCATAGTTAACAACATCCATGCTCCAAAGTTGCTGAGACAGTAGATGTTTTAGGTTCTCATCGCTGGAATGATGGGCTGGAACCTCGAGGGGCCAGGAGGTCCCCCTGCATGCCCCCCCGACGTCGTGCCGCGTGGCAGGTGCCCGTCTGGGAGGGGCGGGCCACTGCAGGGCACCGCCTCTGTGACCCCCCCGGGGAAGGTGAGGCTGGGCAGTGGTGGGAGGAGCAGGGCTGGGGAGCACGGGGCGTTTTTAGGGCCCTGAAATGCGTCTGTGCGATTCTGTGACGGAGGACACACGTGCCCAAACCTGCAGCGCCACGCGGGGCCTCGGGCGGTGACGTGGCGGTGCGGGCTCCCCAGCTGTGACAAGCAGGCCGTGGGCGGGGGGGCTGTGCCAGGGGGTCGGGCGGATGGGGCACCTCTATCTCCTGCCTCATGTCGCTGTGAACCTAAAGCCGCTCTAACAATAGTCCAGTGGGGTTTTTTTTAACGTTTATTCATTTTTGAGACAGAGACAGATCATGAGCAGGGGAGGGGCAGGGAGAGAGGGAGACACAGAATCCAAAGCAGGCTCCAAGCTCTGAGCTGTCAGCACAGAGCCTGACGCGGGACTCGAACCTACGAACCATGAGATCATGACCTGAGCAGAAGCCGGACACATAACAGACTGAGCCACCCAGGCGCTCCTATAAACTTTAACCAAGTCTTAAAAAAGAAAAACTGAACCAGGGGCAACTGGTGGCTCAGTCAGTTAAACATCTGACTTCGGCTCAGGTCATGATCTCACGGTTCCTGGATTTGAGCCCCACATCGGGCTCTGTGCTGACAGCTCAGAGCCTGGAGCTGCTTGGGATTCAGTGTCTCCCTCTCTCTCTGCCCCTCCCCCGATTGCACTCTGTCTTTCTCTCTCAAAATAAAGACATAAAAAAATTTTTTTTTAAAGTTTACAAACACCCAGGGTGTGGCTCCAACTCACAACCTCAAGATCAAGAGTCTCAGGCTCCTCGGAGCCAGCCAGGAGCCCCCAGATAGCCTAGTTTCTAAAAGAACCCCGCAGGGGGCAGCGACGACCCCTCCCCCACACCCCTCCTGGCAGCCGTGAGTGGACACGCCCACCGCGGACGCCGGTGGGGGCGGAGCCCTTCGTGCGTGGCTGCTCGCGCACTCGCCGCGCCTCTGAGGGTCGCCAGTGCCGTGGGGCCCGCCAGGGTGGCTGCCTTCACGCGTGGCCGAGGGCGGAGCCACCGCGGACAGTGTGAGAGCGTCATCCCCGGGGTCTGCCACACTCGCTTCCTACCCCCCTGCCAGGGAGCGGACGTGCTCTCGGAGGGTCCCAGAGCCGCAAAGCGCAGAAGCCTGTGGAGAAGCAAACAGAACTGCCTCCCGCGGACCCCGGGGGCCAGCGCACGTCCCCGCCTGTCCTGGGCCTCGTCCCCTCCGCGCCAGGACCCGTCTGCCCTCCGGCTGCGCGTCCGCCTGTCTCAGCCGTGGCTCGGTACCAGGCTTTCCCGCGTTGTTGAAACCCTCCCGCCATCTGACATTTCGGGGAACGGAGGCCCCGCCGTTTGCTTAACGTCCTTCCAAGCGCTCCGGGCACCAAGAACAAAGCCTCCCAGAGGTGCCGTCCACGCCCCCTGCTCGGGGCCCAGGTCCTGGCGCGTCCATGGGAGGGGTCAAGGGCCAATGAGGGAGACCAGGGCAGACCCTCGGGGCCCAGCGTGCGCCCCAGGCTTGCCTCCCTCCAGGAGCAACCTTGACCCGCAGAGGGAGGGCCCCATTCTTCCCCCTGGGTCCCCACCTGGCCTCCCCGCCCCCGCCCCTTCCAGCCCCCGCTCCAGGCCCACAGGGTTTCCCACCCCCTGGGTGAGGGCCTGGCCGCCTGCCCCTGTCTGGTCCCGGGGCCGAGCTCCGAGGACACTAATCCAGCTTCTCAACCTCGTCCCCCGGGCTTCCGGGAGGAGTGAGCTCCCCGCCCGACGCTTGCTGTGGGTGGAAACCGGCCTGCGGCCAGGACCTGAGTTGGCCGCACAGAGCCCTGGGAGAGCCGCTCGGCTCCGGACGCGCCCCGCAGCTCACTGAACCCCCTCCCGGCGGAGGCGCCCCCTGCACAGATGAGCAGACCGCAGGACCAGAGGGGTTCCAGGCTGGCGGGTGACGTAGCTGGTGTCGCCCAGACAGCCCCTTTCACTCTGCCCTTCGAAGAGAGGGGGCCTCAGGGGCAGGGGGCCCCGACCCCGAGGAGGAAGGCCGTGTGCAGGCTGCTGCCCCGAGCGGAGCGCTGAGCAGGGTCCCCCCCGAGTTAAAGGATGGCAGATCTGTCTCTGCAAAGCTCTGAGGCTGACCCAGATGACCAGAGCGTGGGCCCAGGGTGTCCCCCGGGGTGAGCCCTCGCCCCGCCCTTTCTTCTGGACGTCGTGGGGTCATGTCCTCCTCTCTGAGGCCTCTCAGGGCGATGGCACCTGTGCACAGCCCACGGCGGAAGTCTGGGTGGAGGCCAGCTCCCCGCACCTCCCCTCAGGGCGCCCCCACCCGCCCCCAGAGTTGGGGGTCCCCAAGGGGGACGGGGCCGGGAGGCTGAAGGCAGCCCAGAGGGCAAGGCCCATGCCTTCCTGCCCGATCAGGGACCAGATCCGCTGGGGGGCCCAGCGTGGGAGGGTCCGTGGGAGGTGGTGCTCCATGGGGCTCCAGCCTGGACGTGGGGTGGGGGGCCTTGCACCCCAGATTCTCGGGGAAATGGGACGTTACGGGGCAGCCAATCTGCCACCTTCACGGGGGCCAGTTTCCCTTTCCTCCAGGAGAGTGGGAAGCCTCAGCATTTGAAGATCAGTAATAATTGCAGCGACACCGGGCGCTGGGCAGGGACGTTGAGAGGAGGTGACACGGAGTGACGCACTTCGCCTCTTTAAAGACACCTTTCCTGAGCCCCTCCCGCGGCCGCGACGTGGGCCCAATCTATTCTGAGCTGCACTTGGAAATTAAATTCCCTTTAGCCAAAAAGGAGCCTGGCTTCAATCAGCCCGGGTGCGTCCTCCCCCGCCCGCCCCCCCCCACGCCCGCAAGTATGCAAATGGGGGCACCTTGCAGCGCCGGCCATCGATCCTCAGGTTCTCATCAGGGAAATGAAATTAAAACGGAGCCGCGGCTGCCGGGCGGCCCGTGTGCAGCCCCGGCTGCTTGGGTATTCTGGGACTCGTCCGTCCCGGGCCCCCGCCTGGCCCCTGACCCCGCTGCTGTGGGCGGGCCGGTCCTGCCAGCTGACGGCCCTGACCTTGAGAACCTGCAGCGGGCCTGCGGCAGGACCCCCAGCCAGGTCAGGTCCCACGAGCACCTCGTGCCCTGGCCTGGGAAAGGAGGTCCGTAACGTGAGTGTCCCCCCCAGCACGGCCTGGGCCCCCGCCTGGTCAGACTGGCCCGCGGGTGTGATGGGAATTCAGTCCTGGATCCCGTGAAGACCCCAGGATGGCTCCCCTCCCCCAGGGTTTGGATGCTCAGCCCTGGACCTTCATCTGCGTCCACGCACCCGCTCACCCACACATGGCCGGCACTTCCGGTGGGGGGGCCTGGGGCTGGATCTGAGAGATGCAGGAAAGACAGGTGTCCCCCCCCAGAGCCCATCAGACCCTGGGGGCTGGTGAGGGCCTCCGGGAGGAGATGGGGGCACAGGCTGGGGGCGGGGGTGGTGACGGGGAGCCCCATGGCAGAGGTTAGTTGGGAGGGGCTCGCTGCCATTCGTCCCAAGCCAGAGCAGACCCTGGAGGGCACTTCTGGGGTCATGGCCCCTTCCCTCCCTGCGGGCCCCAAGCCAGGAGGCAGACAACACGAGGGAGATGGAACATACGTGGGGGGAGGGTGGCCAACCTTTCCCAAGTTGCTCTTGGCCTCTGTCCCCCGACTCAGGCTGCCCTGGGGGCTGGCAAATCAGGGCCGGACCCACCCTGGGGCCCACAAGAACGGGGCCTCACAGACACGAGGGGCGGAGTGAGGGGACACCGCGAGCTGGGGCGGTGGCAGCCTGGCTCTCCTCACCCAGCTCACCCGCCTCCGGGGCCTCCTGCCCCTACCTCAGGGCCTCCCAGAGCCAGTTCCTTCCTACCACGCAGGTCCCCTCCTCCCTGCTAGCCTGGGTCAGCTCCCTGTCCGCTGGCCCTCTGTCATGGCACCCTGGACATTCACCCTTGACACCTGCGTATTCTGGTCTGTCTCCACCGATGGCGCTTTGTGAGGCCTGGAACTTGGTCGGAAGCAGCGGTTGGTTCCCTGAGCTCAGATTTTGTGCACAGACTGTCCTGGAGCTCTATCTATGCGTCTGTCTGGCTAACCCTCCCACCGCACCCCTTGTCTTGTTTCAGTTGTTACCCCCGTTTTAACAGGGTGGGACCCACAGCCCAGCAGCTGTCCCCGGGGGGCAGGACTGAGGCACCAGGCGGCCTGTGGCCTGTCTCTCTGGAAGGGGACCTGCAGGGGGACCAGAAGGGGTGTGTGGTGCTGGCCCCGAATCCTGGGCGTCCAGGAGCGCCGCTGCCCGAATGGGGATTTAGAGCTCCAATGTTAATTACGATGTGTGACGCTCACTGTAGGAAACTGATTCATTCCCAACAATCAAGGCTACACTGCATAATATATTTAATTAGTCAGATTTCCTGTGCACGTTGGCGGGACGGAACTGGCAAGTTCTCGGTGTAATACACTTAATTCTGAAATAAATCATTGTTTGTAGAGTGCCCAGGGGACCAAGGCACTCGGGGGCGGGCGCTGGCATCGCCGGCCACCCGTGGGCACGTATCCGTGTGGCGGTCCTTCCCGGTGTGGGGTGAGCGAGTGAGGCGGCCCGGTGGCCTGGGCTGGGGCAGGGGGTGGCCGAGGGAGCCCGAGCGAAGGGTTTGGCACGGAAAACTATGACGTCCTCCAGAGCCCTCCGGCTGCCAGTTCAACCAAGACCAGAAAAACCATCTTGTGAGTGTCAGCGCTGGGGGCAGGCTGCGGGGCACCGGGGTGCCCCCCGCATCTGGGCCCCGTGCCCCCCTCTACAGCCCAGCCCTGGCCACCCAGACGCTGCAGCTCTTAGGAGGCCCCGGGTGTGGGCTGGGCCAGGTGCTGGCCCTTTGGGGCTCCCTGGCCCCCACCGGAGCTCTGTGAGGACTAGGAGACCTGGCGGAGCCCACACAGCTTTCATCACTGACTTACAGAGGGACATTCCCAGGACCAAACTCTGGAGACTTTGTCCCTCGTAGCAGGTGGGAGGGGGCAGGAGGGGGGTCCTTGTGCGTGCCCTCCACCTGCTGGCACTGGGGTGGCAGAGCCTGGCGCGCCTCCCTCTTGGACAGCCCGCCTGCCCTGGGCTCCGGTTACTGTGTGTGCCGCCATCTGCCACCCGCGTGGCCGGCCTCGTGCATAATTCAGGCCCCTGGGAGAGGGCCCACCAATGGGTGCCGACAAGGGCTGACGAGCCTGATCGGGTGTCTCGACACCGGACCCCCCAGGAACAGGACCTGTGTTCTGCCCTGTCTGTGCCCCGGTGACGGGCCGTGCAAGGAGCAGCGTGGGTGGCGTCCTCTGGTGTGGGTGCCGTGGTGGCTGCCGGTGCCTCCAGACACAGCCATGTGCTCAGGCTCGGGCGTGTGTGGCTGTGGGCTCTGATCCAGGCCCGTCCCTAACCTGCCTGGTGTGCTTGATTGGGTCGTCCTAAGCCCAACCCTTGAGCCTCAGTTTCCCATCTGTGAAATGGACCCAGGGCAGCTCAGGTTGGAGCCTTGGATGAGGACAGCCCCAAGGTGCCCGGGGGGCCCCTGGAGGCCCAGCCGACTGGAGACCTGGCCTTGAACCTGAGCCTGGTGCTCGGCCCCAGGGCTCTGCGCCCCTCCCCAGGCCACGCCCTCTCGCTCTGTGAAACTGGAGAGGTATTTCTGGCCTCTCTTGTCTGACCCTGAATGAGATCTCACTCTGTGGTCTGCGGCACCCAGAGCCTCTGGCCACGCCCACAGGGGCCGCTCCCAGAGGAACCACTGCTGCGGCCGCTGTGCCTGTCCTGCTGGGCCTGTGGGCTTCTGGGCATCGTGGTTCCTCAGCCCGGAACAGCCAGGGGCCACCAGGAGCCCGGGCAGCGCCCTGCCCCGCTGCCATGGAGGGTGTGGTGCAGGGCTGACCCCTAATGCCCCTTCCTGGCCTGAATCTCAGGTGTGAACACAAGGAGCTTCCGGCCTAAGCAGAGAACCAGATATGTCCGCGCTGGCCACCTGCTGCCGGCCGGTCCGTGGCCTCAGAGGCCTCCGCCTCCAAGACCACAAAGCCGCCCTAACCGAGGACCCCCAGATATGTCAGTGCCCTGGGAGCACCGCAGGTGGAGAGCAGGCGGTGGGCCACCTCCCGGGGCCTCGGCCTCCTCCCTCTCGGCCCAACGAGCCCCTGCCTTCGAGGGCTGTTGAGAGTATAGGACAGAGACCTGAGGGCAGAGGGGGGCTCACCAAGAACCCCCAGGGCCCCCCCAGGCCCGCCCGGGGCTTGGCACCTGCTGCCGTGGGGCTGCCCTCATCCTTCCTGAGCGGGGCCGGCCCGGCCCTGCCCTGCCTCTCTCCAGGGGGCTCCTGCGGCCCCTGCGACCTGAGCGTCTCTGCTGCTGCGGCCGCTTTGTTAAGAAAGGAGGGATCCCTCCTCCTGAATAATCGATGAGAGGCATTGACAGCCGAGCCCGGGCAGCACCTGGCAGGTGGAGGGCTTCCGCACTGCCGCTCGGGAGGGGGAAGGGGTTGCTGGCCGGCGGGGGCAGGACCCGGGTGCCCCCGCCTCCACCCCATGACCCGCGTGCCGAAATGTGGGGTTTGCCTGGGCCGGGGCGCCTGCCGGTGCCTTCTCTCTGTGCCCGGCGGTGCACGCGGGCACACACCACGCGGCCGCACACAACACGGGCACGTCGCCGGAACCTTGTGCTCCGCGCACAGCACACACGTGTGCACACGGCATGTTGTGCATGTACATGCTTGAACACACTACACACGTGTGCACAGGGCCTTCCGTGGGGGCGACCTGTCATCTCGGCCTGGCTCTGGGGCACTCAGTGACCTCGTGCCGCCCTGGGCGTCGTGGGAGAGGAAGGGCCTGCACCCTGCACACAGAAGCAGCATCCGCAGAGCTGCTGGGCCGTGTGCTTCCCCTGGGGCCTGACAACACGGAGGGGGGTGCTGGGCAATGAGGGGGTGGCAGGTTGGTACCGCCTGGTGAGTCTGACCACGGGGAACCCCTTCACCAGGAGCGGCTGCTCTGGGGACAGACAAGCTGGTGACCGGCACTTCCTCTCATGTCACTGCACTGATTCCTCACAACTGGGCACCATCACCCCATTTTACAGCTGGGGAATCTGAGGCCTGAGTGGGGAAGAACTTGCCCACAGCTGCCCAGCAGCACACCAGGCGGCCAGATGCCCAAATCCGCACTCATGTGGGTGGCCGGCCGTTGAGGCAGGCGCCCTCCAGACACTGGTCTGTGCCGACGTGCACGATGGGGCCGGCCTACCTCTTGAGGGGGCCTCCCCTGGGTAAAGCCCCCGGAGCAGATTCACGCCAGCTCTGCCTGGAGGCCCTGAGGGCAGGCGGCCGGAGCCAAGGGCTTCCCACCAGGTGAGAGGAAGTCAGCGGCCCACCTGTGGGCAGAGGCAGGGAGGGGCCTCCCTGGCTCTGGAACCTTCCAGGGCTCAGGTGCTGAAACTAGGTCTGGCAGTGATGTCTGTGAAGGGGAAGGGGAGGGCTCCCCAGGGCCAGGCAGCACCCCTTGGTTCAGGGAGGAGGTCGGGGGGAGGGGCTGGCACCCCGCCCAGGGCCTCCCACGGCTGGCTAAGGAGAAAACAGCCCCACGCCAGGTGGGGCCTCTGCACTCTGGGCCTCAAGACACCGGCGATCTGCCTGGAGCAGTCTGGGCCTGGGAGCCCGCGGCACCTCCGCCCGCTCACCCCCCTCCGGCTCTGACCCCTGGGCATCCCGCACTCTGCGTCCCGAGTCAAGGATCCCCTCGAAGGAAGCCCGGTGCGGCATCCCTCACTTGTGGCCGTCGCTGGACTCCCAGGGTGTGTCCGTCTGGTTGGTGTCTCTAATGACCCTGGCGCTGGGCCGAGTGTCCCTGCAGGAAGCTGATGTGCCCAGGCACGCAGGAGCGGGTGGGTCCCGAAGATCCCCGAGGCTCGTGGTGGGAGCCCAGCTGGCGACCCGGGGGGGAGGGGTGGGCATCCCGGCCGTGCAGGCGTCTGTGCAGAGGACATTCTAGCCGGCGGAGGGTGGGGGTGGGGGGTGTCAAGAAGCCCCACAAAGGTCTGGAAAAGAGACCCCACTCAGAAATGGCCCATGGAAACCAGGCCAGGGAAACCAGGGTCATCCGGAGAACGGGCTGTGGTTGGTGAGCAAACAGCAGAGTGGGCCCCTCACCGGCCACACGTGGAGCTGCCCTGGGGGGGGGGCGGGGCCCAGACTGGTCTCTGCTGCATCAGCGGCAGCGCCCCAGCCCCGTCCAGGCCGCCTCACAGGCTCAGTCATTTCCCGTGACGGGGCCAATACCTTCCCAAGTACGGTGGTGGAGGTGTGAGCCGGCCTGAGGAGGGGCGAGGAGGGGACCTTCCGGGCAGCAGACTCCGGAGGACCTGCCAGCCCCTCCCCTCACGCAGGGGTTCGGGCAGATCTGGAAGGGCCATTCCCCGTCCCCCACCCACCCCCGTGCCCACCCTTGTGGCTGGGCTGCCCGCCCACAACTTGGAGGACACGGATCTACAGAAGCGAGGGCCTCAGGGGTCCCTGGGGAGCCCACAGCCGGCGGCCCCTGGAGGGTGGGGGCCTTTTCCAGGTCTCGCAGGAAGGGACAGAATTGGGGCTCCCTGTCCAGAGCCTGCCTCGGCTCCCCCTCCCCAAAATGGCCTCTTGCTGCTGCTAGTCCCGGACCCCCTAGGGACCCTGCAGTCAGAGAGGCAGCCGGGACCCCAGGTGTCCTCCAGACCAGGGGGATGAGCCTGTCCCTGTGCTGCAGACCACCACCCACCCGGCCCCCAGCCCATCGGAGAGAGAGGGGGCCCCTGTGGCACCGGGCTGGGGGCCTTGCTGCTTGAGCGATTCAAGTTGGCCTCCGGAGTCCCCAGCCACACCCAGGGCCGGGGTGCTGGGCGCAGGGACCTCCTCAGCGTGGCCCCGGCTCGCAGCCCCCCTGCTTTCCCAGGGGGAGCACCTGCAGGGTGCTCCTTCTTGGGCCAGGGTGGCCCAATCTCCCAGACCCCAGCCAGCGGCCACCAGGTGACCCAGGCCCAGGAGCCCTCTCCTGCCTGAGGGACTGCGGCCTGGCCTTCCTGAGCCTCTCCGGTCGTCTCCTGAGCTCATGGAGCATGGAGGCCACTGGGAGTCTTGGGAACACGAATAAGGTTTAGATTCTCTGTTTTATGACCAGGAGACAGGCTTCCAAATGGCCTCACCGGCAGGACACGGGGTCTCACGTGATGAGGCGCACAGGCCAGCCCCCAGTGCAGGGAGCCCTCGCGATCCCCGAGGGACATCTGGCCATGAGCGATGACTCCAGGCGGCCCAGGGGACGGTCCCTTCCGCTCGTGGAATAGTGATTCCAGTCCCACTCATTGATCTCCCGGAGTTTTTAAAGGAAATTTTATTTGTTTGGGGTTTCTAGTCATTAAGTTAAAACCAGTAAAATAGAGCAAAATCAATACCCATAGGGCACAGCATAGCCTGTCCTATCGCGACGTGAAACCAGGCAGAATAAATTGCGTCTGGGATTCGGGCTGAGGGAGGGGCCACAACACTCAGAGAGGACACTGCCCTGTGCGGAGAGGGCAGGGGTGGTGGGGGCCCGCGGGGGGCCGGGGCGGGGGGGGGGGGGGGGGGGGGGGGGGGGGGGGGGGGACGTGGGGGCTCTGGCTGAAGAGGGGCTGGTGCGGGGCGGGCAGGGAGCCCCGTGGCCCCCAGCCCCCTTCCCACCCTCTGCACGGATGCGAATTCTTTAATTCAAACTCTGGATGCACATTTGAGAAAGTGAGCGGTTTGCGAGGCCCAGCTCCTGTGACACATCGAGTTTGCGGATGGTGGCAGCGGCCGGCCGTGGGGACAGCCCGGCACAGACGCGCCAGGAGGAGGCCGGCCAGCCTTCCGCTGGGCGCCGGCCAAGCACCAGGCAGGGCTCGTTAGGCTGTGAGGGCCATGAGGGGGCCGTTGCCGGGGACAGCAGGGCCAGGGGACAGCAGGGCCGACCAGCTGTGACAGTGCCGTCTCTGCCCAGGGAAAGCCGCCCAGGAGGCTGGGGAGGCCGGAGCTGCCGGGGGTGGGGGACAGAGACAGCTGAGGGCAGAGTGGGGACCAGCGGGAGCAAGGCTGGCTTGGTCCTCAGTGTCCACGGTTCCGGCCGCTTTTCCTCCCAGAAAGTGGCCTCTGCCACTGGGAAACCCCAGCACGTCCAGTTCCTGAAGCTCAGCCCCTCTCACGCCAGAAAGCGGGCAGCTGGACCCACGCTCTGTGATTCACGCGCCACACAAGTCACCCGGTGAGGGGGGTACGATTCAGTGGTGCTTGTGCGACCGCCACCGGGGTCACTCCAGAACATTTTTATTACCCCAGAAAGAAGCCTGGGAGATCCCAACACCAGGCCTAGTGCACCCCGACCCGGAGGACGCCGTGTTCTCTGAGGGGGGCCCGTCGCAGGAGGACTAGCCCTGAAGGTCCGCTCTCGGGGGCTCTGCAGCCCTGAGACCCACAGACACGGGGAGGGGGGGGCGGGTCTGCGTGAAAGAGGACAGAGTCCAGTCTGGGGAGACACCACCTTCTGGGGCCGGATGGGGGCACGGCTACACGACACTCTGAACTGTGCCTTTGAAACCGGCAACTGTCACGTGTCATTCCCACGATTAGGAAGGGAAGGGGCGCTCAGGTGGCTCAGTCAGTTGGGCATCTGACTGGGGTCACGGTCCCACGGTTAACCGGATGGAGCCCCACATTGGGCTCTGCACCAACAGTGGGAGGCTCTCTGTGCCCCTCCCCTACTCGCTCCCCATCTCTCAAAATAGATCAATAAACTTAAAAAATAAATAAATAAAAAGAGGAAAGTAAAGAAGCCCCGTGTCGGGCTCTGTGCTGACAGCTCGGAGCCTGGAGCCTGCTTCAGACTGTGTCTCCCTCTCTCTCTTCCCCTCCCCTGCTCGCTCTCTCTTTCTCAAAAATAAATAAAAATTAAAAAAATGTAAAGGCAGTCCCCACATGTGCCCCAGTCGGGGGAGAACCCCCCCGACACGCGGTCTCGGCCTGGAGGAGCTGGGGTCCACGGTCCTCTGTGCTGAACAGGAAGATGCCGTGTCCTCTGTGGCATCAAACAATGACAGGTCACCGCCACCGACCCCCCCAGGTGTCCAGGTGTGTTAACCTGGCAGGTGTCCCCAGGGTGACAGCGTTCTCCGGGGACAAGGAGGGAGTGCTCCCTGTGTGCCAACCCCGCGTCTCTCCCGCATCACCTTCAGGCGTCAGTGCTGCCACCACGGGGCCCTCTGCCCCCGGGTGTCTGTGGAGGGGCCGCAGGGGCCAGTCAACACGTGCTGGCTGTCCGACTCCCTCCAGCCCCACCCCTGTTCTGTGCGCGGGGCGTGGGGCGCAGAGGGCGGCCGGGCAGCGCTGCAGAGGCTCAGTGAGTCAGAGCACGGCGGCAGGGGGGCTGACCGCAGGGTTTCCGCAAACCCTGCAGCAGGGGCGCGGCCGGCTGGGTCCTCCTGTCTTTCCCATCAGGGAAAACTCTTGGCTCCAAGGAGCCCCCACCTGGGGTGGCATCTCCAACGAATGAAGCCCCAAGCAGGTATGGGGCGTGGGAGGGGGCAGGGGGCCCCTCTGCAGGGTTCTGGGAGCAAACCTCTCCATTCCCGGAGCTTTGGCCTCGCGCAGTCCGCTTGCGTCCACCCCCCAGAATCTGGGACTTCACGCGGCCGAGGTGTTTTGACACTTGAATTCCATAGGAAATTAAATCAATTACGGAGTCTAATAAGGGATCCCAGGTTTTTAATTAAACTAAGCTTAATTAAATGGTGAGCACCGCTCTGTCGATGCCCTGATCGGGCCCTGGGGGGCTGGGAGCATCTGGGGAGCCCGCGGGGTCTGGCTGCCCGAGGCCGGCCCGGGCCAGTTGTCTCCGGCCGGCAGTGCGTGGGGACAGCGGCTGAGATGCTGCCCTGCGGAAGGCCAGCCACTTCCGGCCCAGCCGGACGAGATGGTTCGCCATTTGATGAGAGGAGGCGAGGCCCCCAAGAGCTGGCAGCACGCTCGAGGTCACAGAGCGGGCACTTTGTCCCGGGCGCCCCACCCCCGAGCTCCCGCGGCCTCTTCCGGCGGCGGCCGTGGCTCCGGGGGTCTCGCTCGCACCCAGGTGGTCCTCTGTGCCCACAGCGCCCTGCCCTGCCCACCCGGGCCCCTCACACCCTCCCGGGCCTGAACCGTGGTGGGACCATCTGTGCTGGGACCGGGACCGTGGGCACCGCCCCTCACTTGGCCCCAGACCTCCTGCAGCCTGGCCCTAGGCACCAAAGGGCGTGGGGTGACCTGGTGGCCGAGCAGGATGGGGTGGCTACCTGGGCCAGGGGGCCAGGCCTGGGGAGGGGCTGCACAGGGGCCAGTGTGGGCCACACGTGGACGGTAAGCAGACGGAGTTCGAATCATCATCATGAAGCCGCGAGCTGGAGACTTCACATCTCTGTGCATCTATCGATCGGAGACGAAGATAGCGGCACTGCCTTGGCTGCCAGGCAGACCCGGGGAGCAGCCAGGTGGGCTACGGGGGTTCCCAGCAGGAGCCGCCCTAGATCCTTCCTCCCCGGCCTCCTGAGCCAGCCTGAAACCTCACGGACCTCAGGACGCTCGCGGCATGTCTGGGGAATTGTTTCCTGCCACCTGGAGAGACGGGGCAGGAGAGGCCGGCCTCCGGCAGCCCCAGGCCCACAGAGCAGGCCCCTCACCCGGGCACCCTCATGCGGGCCCACCCAGCAGTTCGGGGTAGCCCCAGCTGCCTGTGGCCTGTAACTCCAGCTGGAGCACTGGGGGCCCGGCCTCCCTCCCAGACGGACAGTGCGTCCGCTGTGGGAGTCCCTTCGGGGGCCGCCCAGGGGGCTGGGGTCTCTCAAGCTTCTCCCCTACCCCCAAGCTGTGTCTCTCCATCCCTCCCCGGCCTCAGCGCCGCTCTGCGCCCTGCCCAGTGCCCAGAGCCTGATGCATGGGGGTCAGTGTGACGCTGTGCATCCTACCTGGGGCGCCGAGAACCAAACTGCATAATAAAAAACCGAACCTTCACGGGGATTGTCTGATCTACACTTATTTCATAACGTGCAGAATTAATAAGACACCGACTCCAAGGCAACCATGGCAACCACATGCAGAAAGGCTTGTCCTGGCAGATAGATGAATTCGTAAATAACCCTGAAGCGCTGATATCAACAGTCTCGGGCCCTCCCGCAATGCTAATGCGGCGCCCCTGCCCCTGCGCTGGAGTCCAGGGCAGGGCCGCTGAGGAGCGCCCCCCACCAGGGGTGATGGACCCCCAACCGTTACCCAGAGCGGCACAAGGTGGGTGAGGGCTGTGTGGCTGGGGAGACGGGAACCCTGGCAGAGCCCCGTGCCTGGGGGCCGGGGTGCAGATCAGTGGCCCCGGGGGGCCCAGGGGAGCCAGGCTGTCCCCCCACAGCTCTGACCGCTAGACGGTCAGATCAACAAGGATACTCTGGTAAGAAGGCATTCATTCATTCATTCCGGTGATCATTCACTCGTTCATTCAACAGATGCCCACTGGGCACCAAGCGTGGGGGACACAGCAGTGGGGTCTGGGGGAGATGCTGGACACACGGGCAGGTAACCCTTGCTGGCGGGGTCAGAGCCGGGGCCCTGCACACTGTCCCCGAGCACCAGGCACAGATCCTCCCTGGAGACACCGGTTTTGCTGCCTTGGCTCTTCGGTTCAGTGCCTGACAGCAAGCAGCCCAGCGAGGCTCCAGCGGCATCCGCACTGGCCATCGGGCTGCCCGCGGGTCACGGCTAAGCCAGGCTTCCCACGCGTGTGCCGCTGCGTGCAGCCGGGCGGTGCCACCGGGGCTGCTCGCCAAGGCCACCGTCAGTCCTCGGCCCGGCTGGCCCGGCCCGGGAGCACTGGTGTCCTCGCCCCCGAGCTGCGTCTCCTCATCTGAAGGCTGTGACCCCCGGTCCCCGTCTGGCCAGGATCCCGAGAGAGACTCCAGATGAGGAAGTGCAGCCAGGGTTTGAGGGGAGGAAGGGATGACCAGGGGCAGCAGAGGGTCCTCCGGGCAGTGAGATGACTGCACGGCCTGTAATGGGGGGGGGAGGGGACACGGCACATTTGCCCACAGACGGTGGCTCGCCAGGACGGAGCCCTAACGTCAGCTGTGGACTCTGGGTGACAATGACATGTCGACACAGGCTCATGGGCTGTAATAAACGGACGGCTCTGGGGGGGTGTTGATAGAGGGGAGGCCGTGCTCATTGGCGGGGGAGGGGGTAGTGGAAACCTCCATTCCTTTCTCTTCATTTTGCTGCAAACCGAAAATGTTCTAACAGTGCAAGTGTGTGTGAGTGTGCGTGCGTGTGCACGTGCGTGTGTGTTTAAAGCGAACCCCTTGGGGAGGTGACCCTCCTGCGTGGTCCCGGACACTTCACGGCCCCGCCCCCGCCCTAACGAGCTCTTCCCGGGTGACCCCTGTCCTGGACTGTCCTTTGTGCTGCCAGACTCGTTTGCCCAACAGATGTTTGCATCAGCCCCGAGCCGGCTGGGACCGGCAGGGGGAGTGAGGGGCGAGGCGGGGGCGGAGCCGTCCGGGGGGGGCGGGGGGATGACCCAGGCTGTGCCCCAAAGCCCCCGGGGAGAGGACAGCGTGAGCCACTCGGCGGGGCTTCAAGAGTGCCATCTGCACCCGCTCCAGCACCCCGGCCACCCACAGGGAGACCCTCGGGCCAGCAGGGACCAGCAGCCGGGAAGGTGCCAGGACGGAGGCATGGAGCATTCCCGGAGAGCCGGCCATCTGTCCCAAGGACCGTGGACCTTATCAGCAGCGCCACCAGCATCTGGGACCCCAGCAGCCTGGGGGGAGGAGCCACACGCGCCCCCTTTATCAGGAGGGCACTCAGTGCCCCTTCCTCTGCGTGCCCCACCGGGAGGAGGAGACGGGTGAGTGTCCAGCTGGGCCCATGACCCCTGACCCTGCCCTTCCCCTTGGTGGCTGTCTGGTGCCACCACACCCAGCCTGTCCACGTCACATTTCTTTCTTATCATGACCCCTCACTTTCTACCTGTAAATTGGGGTCTCCCACCCTCTGTGTGTGTCTCTCAGTCTGGGCCTCTCTGCTGTTGGTGGAAGGATGACCTTTATGCCCCAGGGCAGAGCACACGCAAGCCCGAGCCTGGGGCCTGTGGTGGGGCGTCACCCCCACCCCTCCACCCCCGCCTCCCTGCAAGAAATCTGCAGCCCCTTCCACGCTGCACAGCAGGACAGGGCCTGCTGCATCGAGACCAAGGCAGCGGGCGCCCCCTGCAGGCCCCTCGGGGGTCTCAGCGCTGGGAGGGGAGGGTGCCGCAGAGAGAGTCCTGCCACCCTGCCCCCATCTGACCCCAGGGCCAGGGGTCCCAGGAGCCCAGCGGAGGGGCATGGCCGCCCCCTAGCGCAGGGGGAAAGCGCGGGAACAGGGCTTGCCGGGAGATCCCATGGGCCCGGGTCAAACCCCAGGAGGGGCCCGTGTTCCCCTCGGAGCCCCCCACCCGCTCCGCTCCGGGTTCCTCTGTACAGGGGGTGCAAGTGCCTCCTGGGCTCTGCGCTCCTCTCCCTCCCAAAGCTGGGCTCCCTGAGCGGCTCCACCCCCACCCGGCGTGGCCCCAGTTACCCTGACCCCAAGAGGAAACTGAGGCACAGAGAGAGGGGGCGACCTGCCTGGGTCCCTTGGAGAGACTGGAGAACCGAGGTGCCCCAGCAGGGATTAGCTGAGGTGGGCGCGCTGCGTGCGCGGCGGCGCCCCAGGATGAGCCGGGGTGCCCTGCGGTGAGCAGGGGTGGGTAGCGGTGCCCCCGGGAGCAGGGATGAGCGGGGGTGCGCCGCGGTGTGTGGAGGTGCACGGTCCCGGGGACGCCGCGGCCCCACGCCCGGTATCCCGGCGGCCGGGCCCACGGGCCGCAAGGACCGCGGAGATCCCGGCCCGGGGGCGCCCTCTGCCGGCCGTCGCGCTCACCAGCCCGGGCCGAGAGCGGCCGAACAGGGGTGGAGGGAGCGGAGGGGGCGGACTCTCGGCAGCCCCACGCCCACCTCTGCCCTCAGCGGGTCTTGCCTTGCTGGGGCTCCATCACCCACCGCGGTGCTGGCGGATCGCCAGGACACCTGCGCCTTAGAGGTCAGCACCTGTGGGTGCTGACGCTCGGAAGTGGGACCCTCCTAGGGTGCACCTCGCGGGACGGTGTCTGGCAATATTTTTTCTTTCTCTACCGTGTGTGAAACTATGGTGAACCTGCAGTGAACGTGACCTCAGGCCTGTGACAAGCAGCGGGCAGGCCCCACAGGGAGCACCAAATACTGTGATTATCCCCGTTTGATGAAGAGAAAGGGACCTGCCCCAGGATGCTCCAGCCTGTAGGGGGCATGTGGGCACTCACTCCGGGGATTGGGCAAGGAGGGCCTCACGGAGGCCGTTCCTCCAGGTCCAGACCACAGAGGCAGGGCCTGCGGCCAGAAAGGGGATCGTGGGATCAACAAGCTAGTCCTGGGCCACCTTCAGGGCAGGCTGGATCCAGCACCCGAGTCCCAAGCCTGCAAACCTTTGGTGCTCCCAGGAGCACACAGCAGGCCCTCCCACCCAAGGGCAGGGGTGGGAGGGGAGGGGCGGGAGGGGCCATTTGGTCTGCCCCGCTGTCCACCCAGCACTGAGGAGAGCTAACACTCACACCTGCCCAGTGCCTGGTGCCAAGAGCAGGCGGTCTCCCTGGCTGTGTTGAGGTGTGCTGTCGAGGGCCGTGCTGCCCCGTGGGCCTCTGTCCCCATGTGTCCCTGTCAGCGGCCCTGCTCATCCCACTGCACAGAGGAGGGAGCTGGGCCCAGCGGTGGGGAGACCTGGAGGTCCAGCCAGGATGTGCAGGCCCCTGAGGGCGGTCTGGCCCGTGTCACGGCCTGGGGAGTCGGTGCTTGGTGACCCAGGCCGGGAAGGTGACTTCTCCGGGATGCTGTGCCCATATGGACACAGCACAGGAGCAGGCTCTGGGTCCGGGCCCGTAGTTTCTGCCGCTCTCCTTGGAGGGCTGACAAATGGCACCACACTGCCCGCTGCTGCTCATGACACGGAGTCCCCGGAGCCTGTGCTCCCGGAGTTGGGGACCGCGCGAGGACCCTGGCCAGGGACCATCAGCGGGCCCGGACTGCTGCCCCGGCCAGCCAGGAGCCTGGACAGGTCAGGGGTCCCTCAGCACCAGCCTGCCTCCACAGGGACATGTGGTCTGAGGCTTCCGTCCCTCCCGAGGTTCACCCCAGTTTATTTCCTTCCACTGAGCCCCCAAGCCCCAGGGGACGGGAAGGCCCGGGAGCCTCAGTGACCCTGCGCCCTCTGCCGGGGCACAGCAGGACAAGTCGGCCAGCACAGGTGTGGTGGCCGCATGTCACCCCAGCAGCCTGCCAAGCCTGTCACTCCCTGCCCCCCCCAAGACCAAAGTCTCCTAACCCACTGCCTAGGAGCGCCCCGCCTTGGGTCCTGGCTGAGCCCTCATGCGCCCTCCAGCCTGCCCAGAGCTGGGTCCTGCCCTGGCCTCTGCTCCCAGTCCCCTGGGCGGGGGGCTACTGCATCAGCCTCTACCCCCCTCCCCAACCTGAGCACCCCAGAGGCAGGACTGGCCTCATCTTGGCCTCAAGAAGCCCAGCTGGGAAGGAGGGCTGAGGGTTCTGGGGAGCAGCCGTGCCCCTGGGACACCGCCGTCGGGCAGGCCACTTTCAGTGGTTCCTAGAAGGCGACTTCAGCTCATTCTGGCCAGGCGGGCCCTGTGCTGGGCATAGGGCCAGACAGCTCGACCGGACCCAGGCCCTACTCGCGAGGAGCGCCCGCCCAGCGGACAGTTCCTTGCGGATCGGGACTCAAGGCATGCACTTGGCCCGGCCCTGGGGGTCAGGAAGCCTTCCTGGAAGAGGAGGGGCCTCGAGCTGAGCGTAAGGGATCCGAAGGGGACGTGCCCCGGAAGAGGAGGACCCCGGAGC
>PISW01011879.1:0-36780 GCA_004023785.1 Mungos mungo
GATCACACAACTTATTAATAGCAGAGTTCATATTTTAACCCAAGAAGACTTCAGTACCCTCACTCTCTACCTACTTTACTACCTGCCAACCTGAGGAATGGGAATTATTCAGCAATTTTTGATGCCATATAAAATATGATGCTTTCCACAGATGCCCTTATGAAGCATAGGCCATTGTGGCCTATAAAGGGAGAGGTCAGTGGAGTCTTCCACATTATTGCCAAGAAATTTTCCTGGGAAAACTTCTAGCCTGAATTAAGCCTCTATGGGCTCAGTGTAGCCCAGTTTATATGCACTATGATTATTCTGGGTAAAGAAGGGAGATATCATAAGTGCTTCAACATTTTCTTTTGGGTTTTGACTTGGCTAAACCAGAGAAAATGAATCTCCTGTTTGATACAGCTGCAACCTTTTGGTGCCCATTCTTTGCACATTCTATTTCCGTTTCTGAAATCACAAGAACTCACATAATGAAGATCAAAAAGTAGAGAAGTACAACTGAGGATTTCACTAAGTAATGGAAATACAGTAAGAAATCCCTTCAGAAGTTTCTTTCCATAGTGCGCTGATATTAGGCTAACTTCAAGCAGGCAGGCTTGATTGATATGGAAACAGAAAGAGCCTTGATGTATGGGTCAGCACAGCACCTGAACCAGTTTTTCTGTTCATGCTTTCATAGGAATCATGGTATGACCAATAAAGTAGTTTCCCTTCTTACACTTCTAAGAAGTATGAAAGAGGTGGTCATGGTGCTTTTCAATGAGACAGTCAGATGACATCTTGTTTTTTCACTGATCATCCTCATAGTCTGGAGACATTAGAGGTCACTCTTTGTAATTTGATGGCCCCTACAACCAGTTTTCCAGTGTCTCCTCAAAATAAGAAGTACCTCTCAGGAGAGCAGAGGGACAGATGTTCACAAGGCAGTTTTCAAGGTCTTAAGACTTATAACGTTCTCTGTAGTAAAGGTGAAATAGAATATCGTGACATTATTTTAGAAATAAAACCTAGTTAGAAATATTCCATATGTTGGAGTTCCCACTGAACAAGGACAAGAGTAATGTCGCCATGTCTTTCCATTTTATGGTGAGGCAGTGATGTCCCATAAATAATTTTCTTTTATTAAAAATGTTATAAGTTGTTATTTAAATTTTACTTAACATATAGGTAGGTTAACATATAGTGTAATATTAGTTTTGGGAGTAGAATTTAGTGATTTATGACTTGCATATAACACCCAGGGCTCATCAAAACAAGTGCCCCCCTTAATATACTCTGGTTTCTCTTCAGATCATATAAATCTTTCGCCTTTTACAAAACAAGTGCCCTCCTTAACACTTAACGCTCATTTATCCATGCCCCTGGCCACCTATACTCCAACAATCATCAGTTAATTCTGTATAGTTAAGAGTCTTTTCAATGGTTTGCCTCCCTCTCATTATTTTTCTTTCCCCTATATTCATTTGTCTTCTTTGTTAAATTGCAAGTATGCGTGAAATCAATTATATTTGTATTTCTCTGGCTGAATTAATTTGCTTAGCATAATACACTTTAGCTCCATTCACATCATTGAAAAATGTGAAGATTTAATTCTATTTTATGCCTGAGTAATATTTTATCGTATATACATACCACTTTTTTATCCATTCATCAGTAGATGGAAAATAGGGCTTTTTCCATAATTTGCCTATTGATAATAGTGCTGCAGTAAACATCAGGGTGCATGTGTACCTCCAAATCAGTATTTGTGTATCCTTTAGGTAAATACCTAGTAGTGCAATTGCTGGATTGTAGGATAGGGTTTTTTTTTTCATTTTTGAGGAAACTTCATATCGTTTTCAGGGTGGTGGCACCACTTTGCATTCCCACCAAGAGTGTAAGAGGGTTCCCCTTTCTCTGCATTCTTGCCAACATCTGTTGTTTCCTCTGTGGTTAATTTTAGCCATTCTGACAGGTGTAAGGGGGTATTTAATTGTGGCTTTGACTTGTATTTCCCTGATGACGAGTAAGGTTGAGCATCTTTTCATATGTCTCTTAGTCACCTGTATGTGTTCTTTGGAAAATATCTGTCCCTTTGTCCATTTATCTGGATTATTTGTTTTCTGCGTGTTGAGTTTGATATGATCTTTATTTGTTTAACTTTTTCATGTTTATTTTTGAGACAGAGAGAGAGAGAGAGAGAGAGAGAGAGAGAGAGAGAAAGGGAGGGAGTATGAGCAGGAGAGGGGCAGAGAGAGAGGGGGGGACCCAGAATCTGAAGCAGATTCCAAAATCTGAGCTGTCAGCACAGAGCCTGACATGGGGCTTGAACTCGTGAACCTCAAGATCATGACCTGAGCTGATGTCAGACGCTCAACTGATTGAGCCACCCTGGCGCCCCAACAAGATCTTTATAGATTTGGGATACTGACCCTTTATCAGATATGTCAGTTGAAAATATCTTCCCCCATTCTGTAGTATGCCTTTTCATTTTTTTATTGTTTTCTTCACTGTGCAGAAGCTTTTAACATGATGAATTTCTTATGTGTCTGTCCAATTTTCCTAACACCATTTGTTGAAGACGCTGTCTGTTTTCCATTGGATATTCTTCCTACTTTGTCAAAGATGAGTTGACTATATAGTTGTTGGTCCATTTCCGCGTTCTTTTTCTGTTCGATTGATCTATGTGTCTGTTTTGTTTCCAGTACCATACTGTTGAAATGACTACAGCTTTGTAATATAAATTGAAGTCCAGAATTGTGATGCCTCCAGTTTGCTTTTCTTTTTTTTTTTTTTGTATGTGTGTTTTTTTAGTGCAAAACTTGTATGCTTCTATTTTTTTATATATAGCTTATTGTCAAATTGGTTTCTATATAACACCCATTGCTCTTCCCCACAAGTACCCCCCTCCATGACCATCAC
Source organism: Mungos mungo (assembly GCA_004023785.1). Taxonomy (NCBI): domain Eukaryota; kingdom Metazoa; phylum Chordata; class Mammalia; order Carnivora; family Herpestidae; genus Mungos; species Mungos mungo. Next base: position 2,902 of record PISW01011879.1, read on the forward strand.
CCCTCTTCCCCCCTCCCCCTCCTTTTCAGGCTTCAGTTCGTTTTCTGTATTCAAGAGTCTCTCATGATTTGCCTCCCTCCCTCTCCCTACCTCTTTCTCCCTCTTCCCCTCCCCATGGTCCTCTGTTAGGTTTCTCCTGTTAGACATATGAGTGAAAACATATGGTATCTGTCCTCCACCTGACTTATATCGCTTAACATGACACCCTCAAAGTCCATCCACATTGCTACAAATGGCCAGATTTCATTCTTTCTCACTGCCATGTAGTATTCCATTGTATATATAAACCACATATACTTGATCCATTCATCAGTTGATGGACATTTAGATTCTTTCCATGATTTGGCTATGGTTGAAAATGCCACCGTGAACATTGGGGTACATGTGCCCCTATGCATCAGCACTTCTGTATCCCTTGGGTAGATCCCCAGCAGTGCCACTGCTGGGTCATAGGGGAGTTCTATTGATAGTTTTTTGAGGAACCTCCACACTGTTTTCCAGAGTGGCTGTACCAGTTTACATCCCCACCAACAGTGTAGGAGGGACCCCGTTTCTCCACATCCTCGCCAGCATCTATAGTCTCTTGATTTGTTCATTTTAGCCACTCTGACCAGTGTGAGGTGGCATCTCATTGTGGTTTTGATTTGTATTTCCCTGATGAGGAGTGACACTGAGCATTGTTTCATCTGTCTGTTGGCCATCTGGATGTCCTCTTTGGAGAAGTGTCTATTCATGTCTTCTGCCCATTCTTCACTAGATTATTCGTTCTTCGGGTGTGGAGTTGGTGAGTTCCTTGTAAATTTTGGATAACAGCCCTTTGTTCGATATGTCATTTGCAACTCTCATTTCCCATTCTGTTAGTTGCCTGTTAGTTTTCTTGACTGTTTCCTTTGCAGTGCAGAAGCTTTTTATCTTGATAAGGTCCCAATAGTTCTTTTTTTTGTTTCTTGATTCCCTTGCCTTTGGGGATATGTCGAGTAGGAAATTGCTGCGGTTGAGGTCAAGGAGGCTGTTTCCTGCTTTCTCTTCTAGGGTTTTGATGGTTTCCTGGCGCACATTCAGGTCTTTCATCCATTTTGAGTTTATTTTTGTGAATGGTGCAAGAAAGTGGTCTAGTTTCATTCTTCGGCATGTCTTTTTCCGGTTCTCCCAGCACCACTTGTTAAAGAGGCTGTCTTTTTTTTTTTTTATTGGATACTCTTTCCTGCCTTGTCAAAGAAAAATTGGCCATACATTTGTGGGTATAGACATTTGTTAAATATATATTTTTAAAATTCAAGTTAGTTAAATACACTGTAGTGTTAGTTTCAGGAGTAGAATCCAGTGATTCATCACTTATATATAACACTAAGCGCTCATCCCAACAAGTGCCCTTCTTTATGCCCATCACCCCCCCCATCTCTAGCAAAGTCTTTTTTCTGTATTTAAAAGTCTATTATGGTTTGCCTCCCTCTCTGTACTTATTTAATATATATTTACTTTTGATAGAGAAAGAAAGAGAACACATGCAGCAGAGGGGCAAAGAGAGAGGGAGACACAGAATCCGAAGCAGACTTAAGACTGAGCTGTCAGCACAAAACCAGCACAGAACCCAATAAGACTGTAATCCACAAATTTGAGATCATGACCTGAGCAAAAGTCAGATGCTTAACTGACTGAGCCACCCTGGTGCCCCTCTCTTTCCATTTTTATCTTACTTTCCTTCCCTTCCCCTTTGTTCATATGTTTTGTTTCTTAACTTTCACATGAGTGAAGTATGATATTTGTCTTGCTCTTCCTGACTTTCTATGCTTAACATAATACACTATAACGCCATCTAAATTATTGCAAATGCCAAGATTTCAATCTTTTTGATCAACAAATAGTATGTCATTGTGTATAAATATACCATCTCATTGTATCAATACATCAGCCAATGGACACGGCTCTTTCTATAATTTGGCTATAGTTGATAGCACTGCTATAAACATTGGGGTGCATTCACCCCTTCGAAACAGCATTTTTGTATCCTTTGGACAAATAGCTAGTAGTGCAAATAGCTAGAAGTTCTACTTTTAATTTTTTGAGGAGCTTCAATATTGTTTACCAGAGCACCTACACCACTTTGCATTCCCACCAAGAGTATAGGAGGGTTTCTCTTTGTATCCTTGCCAACATCTGTTATTGCCTGGGTTGTTAATTTTAGCCATTCTGACAGGTGGGAGGTGGTATCTCATTGTGGTTTTCATTTGTATTTCCCTAATGATGAGTGATGTTGAGCGCTGCTTCATGTGTCTGTAAGTGGAAAAGTGTCTCTTCATATCTTCTGCCCACTTCTTCACTGGATTATTTTGTTATTTGAATGTTGAATTTCATAAATTTATTATTGATTTTGGATATTAACCCTTTATCTGAGATGTCATTTGCAAATACCTTCTCCCATTCTGTTGGTTCCCTTTAGTTTTGTTTATTGTTACCTTTGCTGTGGAGAAGTTTTACATCTTGATGCAGTCCCTATAGTTCAATTTTGCTTATGTTTTCCTTGCCTCCTGAAATATGTTTAGAAAGAAGTTGCTGCAGCAGATCTCAAAGAGGTTGTTGCCTGATTTCTTCTATAGGAGATTTATAATTTTCCATCTGATATTTGTGTCTTTCATCCATTTTGAATTTATTTTTGTGTATGGTGTAAGAAAGTAGTCCAGATTCATTCTTCTGCGTGTTACTGCCCAGACTTCCCAGCACCGTTTGCTGAAATACTGTCTATTTTCTATTGGATACTCTTTCCTGCTTTATCAAAGATTAGTTAGCTATACATTTGTGGATCCAATTCTGGCTTCTCTATTTTGTTCCATTGATCTATGTGTATTGATGCCAGTAGCATAGTGCCTTAATGATTACAGCTTTATGATACACTTTGTCCAGAATTGTGATGCCTGTACCTATGGTTGTTTTTGCCCCATCATCCTTTGTCTATTCAAGATCTGTTCTGGTTTCCGACACAATTTAGAATTGTTTGTTATAGCTCTATGAAAAATGCTGGTGGTGTTTAGATAGGGATTGCATTGAATGTGTAGATTGCCTTGGGAAGTATAGACATTTTATATTTATTCTTCTAATCCATGAGCATAAGATATTTTTCCATTTCTTTGTGTATACTTCAATATCTTTCATAAGCTTTCTGTAGTTTTCAGCGTACATATCTTTTACCTCTTTGGTTAGGTTTATTCCTTGGTATCTTATGGGTTTTGGTGCAATTGAATATAGGAATGATTTCCTAATATCTTTCTTCTACTTGATTATTGGTGTATAGAAATGCAACAAATTTCCATATGTTGGTTTTATATCCTGTTACTTTGCTGAATTCATGTATCAGTGCTAGCAGTTTTCTGGTGGAATCTTTCCAGGTTTCCATGTAGAGTATCATGTAAGCTAACAAGAGTGACAGAGTGACTTCTTTTCCAATTTGTATGCCTTTTATTTCTTTTTATTGACTAAATGCTGAGGCTAGGACTTCCAGTACATGTTGAATAACAGTGGTGAGAGTGGACATCCCTTCCGTCTTCCTGACCTTAAGCAGAAAGCTCTCATCCCCCCCGCCCCCATTTCCCCAGGATATTAGCTGTGGGCCTTTCATATATGTCTTTTATTATGTTGGGATATGTTCCTTCTATCCATACTTTTTAAAGGGGTTTTATCAAGAAAGGAAGCTGTATTTTGTCAAATCCTTTTTCTGTATCTCTTGAAAGGATCATATATTTCTTATCCATTACTTTATTAATATGGTGTAACACATTGATTGTTTTTGCCAATACTGAACCATCCCTGCAGCCTAGGAATCAATAACATATGATTGTGATGAATAATTCTTTTAACATACTGTTCAATTCGATTTGCTAATGTCTTGTTGAGAATATTTGCATCCAGGTTCATCAGAGATATTGGCCTGTAATTCTCCTTTTAGGTGGGGTCTTTGTCTGGTTTTGGAATCAAGGTAATTCTGGCTTCATAATATGAGTTTGGAAGCTTTCTTTCCAGTTCTATTATTTGGAACAATTTGAGAAGAATAGGTATTAAATTTTCTTTTAATGTCTGGTAGAATTTCCCTAGAAAGCCATCTGTCCCAGGACTCTTATATGTTGGGAGATTTTGGATAACCGATTCAATTTGTATGCTGAATTTTGGCCTGTTCAAATTTTCTTTTTCTTTCTGTTTGAGTTGTAATAGTGTGCGAATGTCTAAGAATTTGTCCATTTCATCCAGATTATCAAGTTTGTTGACATATAATTTTTCATAGTACCCGTTTATAATTGTATTTTTGTGGTGTTGATTGTGATCTCTCCTCTTTCATTAGTGATTTTATCTCTTTGGGTCCTGTTTCTTCATTGTGAAAATCTGGCTAGCGGTTTTCCAATTTTTAAATTTTTTTTTCAAAATAATAGGTTTAGTTTCATTGATATGTTCTACTGTTTTGTCTCCCCTCTCCAGAGATTACACTATGAATGATTCAGTCTCTAGTTCTCTTCCCCTGATCTCTCCACTGCCCTGCAGGGCGGTTCCGTGCTCGGCTCTCTGGGGTTCTGTGCGCCTCTGGACACAGGGCTCTCTGCTTCCCCCGTGCCACGTTTCTGGGCCCTTTGTCTCCCAGCTCTGCTTTGGGCCGGTGCTCCCTCCCCCAATGTCTCTGATTCCAGTGCATACTCAGACATCCATGAGTCTGTTTTCATTAAGGGGTCTGTGTGCACACCTCCATTCTTGGAGATCAGAAAGCTGTGACTTAATTCTTCTCAGTTTGATAATTGTGGGCAGGTGGAGGTAATGGGGCTCCTTACTTCTCTGCCATCTTGCCACCTCTAATCTATTTTTAACTTTTTGAGGAACCTCCATACTATTTTTCACAGTGGCTGCACTAGTTTGCATTCCCAACAACAGTGTAAGAGGTTTTGCCTTTTTCTACATCCTTACCAGCACCTGTTATTTCTTGTATTGTTGATTTTAGCCATTCTGAAAGGAGTGAGATGGTATCTCATCATAGTTTTGATTTTTATTTCCCTGATGATGCTTGATGTTGAGGATCTTTTGGTGTGTCTGTTAGCCATCTGGATGTCTTCCTTGGAAAAACTTTTATCAGAGTTCCTGAGTGGCTCAGTCAGTTAACCATCCATCTCTTGATTTCAGCCTAGGTCATGATCTCACTGTCTATTTTGTCTTCTTCCCATTTCTTAACTGGGTTATTTGTTTTTGGGTGTTGAGCTTGGTAAGTTCTTTATAGATTTTGGATACTAACCCTTTATCAGATATACCACCTGAAAATGCCTTCTTTCATTCTGAATGCTGCCTTTTTATTTTATTGATTGTTTCCTATACTGTGCAGAAGATTTTATGTTAATGAAGTCCCAATAGATCATTTTTGTTTCTGTTTTCCTTACCTCAGGGGACATATGTAATAAGAATTTGCATGGCAGATATCAAAGAGGTTACTTCCTGTGTTTTACTCTAGTATTTTGGTGGTTTCCTGACTCACATTTAGATCTTTCATTCATTTTGGATCGATTTTTATGTACTGGAACTCATATTCTTAAGTATCCTACTTCTTTCCTACATGTGAAAGTTTTAAGGCAAAATAAAATATTCACTATTCATTAGACTTTAAATGAACAAACAAAACGTATCAATTATTTAAGCCTCATTTCACTTATTTCTGATGCTGAATTCTCATAACAAATTCTACAAGATAATCATGATATAGGATATATCTTCATATATTGTTCCACCAGGTAAGATTCCATCAGTTTTCAAGGCTGTCCTGAGGTATTTTGTGAACACAGTCATGTTCTAATAGGGAATAAAAAGGTGGCAAAAGTTATAAATTAATTGAAAATGTGTTTCTAGATTATGTCACAGTTTCCGGCAAAACTTTTATAGGCTTCTAATGCAGGCTCCTCAAAAACCTAGTACCCTAAATGATACAACTGGATACAACTAATTTCTCAACAAATTCCAATTTTGCTAAACTAATATATGACATATGAGTTATATAATTTATCAAGTGGAACAATTTGGAGCCATTAACCCCTGATGCTTGGGTATGCCCTATCAAATGCCAAAAATTCGGGAACTTTTTTTGGATTTCTAAGGAACCACAGAAGTATGTCAACAATTTCCCTCTCATTGCCAGGACCTTTAAGACTCCATTTGGTGGGGAGCGTGGGTGGCTCAGTTGGTTAAGCGTCTGACTTTAGCTCAGGTTATGATCTTGCAGTTCGTAATTTCGAGCCCCGCATCAGACTCTTTGCTGACAGCTCAGAGCCTGAATCCTACTTCAGATTCTGTGTCTCCCTCTCTCTCTCTGCCCTCCCTGCTCATGCTTTCCCTTTTTCTATCAAAAATAAATATTTTTTAAAGACTCCATTTGGGAATAATATACAAGAGAAGAGCAGGGTATCCATCCTTGGAGAGTGAGCATGAACAATGCTGACACTGTCCAATAGTCCAACAAATGGACTGTTCTAGTATGTCTGAAAGAGAATAGATACAGATAGAATTTTGAGAACCTAAGTTTCATCCCACATTGCTTAAGAAGGCCTTTTATTCTCACTGAAACTTCTATTAGCCTAGGTAGACTGGAAGTGGTATTAAATTAGATTGATTAAGGATATATATGGCAATTGCTTTTGCTAATCAGAGCCCCACTGATGGTGAGATTCTGGCACAGATGCATGAAGTCGCTGACCATATCTTAAAATATTTCTGTGGGATCAGCATCATTCAGTGACCTAGTCACCTGATGATGCCTTATGGTATGGTGGAACATGCATCAGCTTTGGAATCAATCAGAGATAGATTGGAATGCTGTATCTACCAATAACTGTCTGTGAGAATTTGATTCTCAGTGTCATCCTTTACAATGACCTACTTTATATGAGTAATTGGTGTAAAGATTAAATGATAGTTAATATTCATTAAGTATGCATAATGTACCAAAAATTGTTTTAAGTACTTTCTGTATTATTTTAATCTTCATAACAATCATATGACATAGTAGTATTAGTTGAATTGTGTTTTCCAAAATTCATATGTTGAAGCCCAAACTTCTAGTATCTCAGATTGTGACTTTATTTGGAAACAGGGTCCTAGCAGATGTAATTAGTTAAGATGAGGTCATTAGGGTTGACCATAATCCAATATGACTACTATCTTTATAAAAAGGGGAAATTTGGACACAGGAACTTGATTGAATAAAGGGAAGTTGATATAAAGAAACAGAGGTTGAAGACCACCATCTATAAGCAAGGAGAGTGATCTGTAACAAATCTTTCCCTTTCACCATTCAGAAGGAGCAAACCTTGTTGACATCTTGATTTTGGACTTCCAGGCTTCAGAGCTGTGATACAATAAGTTTATGTCATTTAAGCCAACTAATTATGGAACTCTGCTGTGACAACCCTAGGAAACTATTGTACATAGGTAGTACTATTAGTCCCATTTTCAGAGGAAGAAAAAGAGGCGCAGAGAGGCTAAATAATGTACCCAAATTCACAGATCCAGGATTAACCTAAGAAGTCTAACTCCAATATTGCATTCTTTGCTACCTTATACTGTCTTCCATGAACAAGTACATATCAAATACTAGTTTTGTATTTGACACATAACAAGTGCTCAACAGTTACCAATGGTCTTTCAATTTAGAAATATAACTATTGATAAGTTTTATGCTATAGGACAGAGGTAGGTGGACAAACTGATCAGTAGACTAAGAATTTCTTGCAGATGGTGAGCAGGTCTTAAGTCTCTAGTCTATCAAATAAAATGTTTCACATATAAATGCTCATAACTGTTTGTTCTTATTGTTCTTATCAAGGGAATGCAACTTACAACTTGATGCTATACCATTACATTAGTGATATTTATGTTAAATGAAAAAATTCTCACTATTTTAGAGATGGCTAATTAATTCAGTAAGAGTTGGAGTATTCAGGAGAGAAGGTGTTTTGACAAAGGAAAAAAAATCCTCCAAACTAAACAAGTCTCCCTTAACTATGTCTAAAATGCTGCTAGAAGAGAGGCCCAAATAGTAGCTCTGAAAATTTGTTTTATATAAAAGGATCATGACCCGAGAGCTATAGAAGCAATTAACTCTGTAAGGTTAAAATCCTCTACAGTAAGATTCTCAGAAAACTAAATATCCAAGAGTTTACTTGGCATTGCCTAAAAAGCACCACAAACCCAACACATCCAAAACCAAACTCATAATTTTGCCTCCCTAGACATCGATCATCAGTGAATGGCATCACTACTCATCTAGCTGCTCAAGTTAGAATTCCAAGAATCATCCTACATACTTCCCTTTCCCTCAGTTTCAATATATAATCCATTGCCAACTTCTATTGATAGGACCTCCTAAGTATCTCTAAAGTTATTCTACTTCTCTGCATTTTCAGTGTCCATATCTATTCTGAGCTAGAATTTCTTATTGCTGAACTCCTGTACCAGACTCCTAACTCAACTTTCCCTATTACCACAGCCCTCTTCAACTAGATCTCCATAGAGCATCCAAAGATACATTTCAAAATTCATATATTATTATGTTGCTCTCCTGAATAAAATATTTAGTGGCTTTTTGGGTAAAATCAAAACTTTTTCATTTTATTTTTTATCTTTTTTTAAAATTAATGTTTTATTTATTTTTGAGAGAGAGAGAGAGAGAGAGAGAGAGAGAGAGAGAGAGAGAGACAGCGTGAGCAGGGGAGAGTCAGACAGAGAGGTAGACACAGAATCTGAAGACAGGCTCTGAGCTAGATGTCAGCACAGAACCTAACGTGGGGGCTCGATCCCACAAACTGCGAGATCATGACCTGAGCTGAAGCCAGATACTCAACCGAGTGAGCTACCCAGGCGCCCCAATACAAAACTTTTTTGAATCCTATAAACTCCTTTATATAATGGCTCCTTCCTGTATCTCCAACCTCAACTTACACTACTCTTATTCACTTTTCCAATATCTCTGGCCTTTTGGGTTTGGGGGCGTATATAGCCTCTCCTACTACAGGGAATTTGCCCATTATGTTACTTCTTTCTATTTCCTCCCCTCTGGGATTAGTTTTTATTCATCCTTCTGTAAAGAATCTCTGATTTACCTTGCTAGCTCAAGTCTCCCTTTCATGGCATATAGTATATGTCAAACAAATATTAATTAAATAATCATATAGATTATGGAATGGAAGGCCTTAATGCTGTTCAGAATATGGCTCTGCTGGCCCATGATGGCCAAGAATGTGAACTTGTTAATAGCTGTTTTCACAATGGTAGTGAGTGTATGTTATCTATTTGGAGAACTTAACTAGTAGCAAAAATTAGTACTCATTGACTCTCTATCTTAGAGGCATGCTCAAGAATAGTGAACCACATGCTGGTAATGCTTTTAAATGTAGCATGGTCATTAGAACATACCATAACCATAACATCTCCGCTTCAACTCCAGTGATGTGGAAGAAGGATTTTTTTTAACAGTTTATTGTCAAACTGGTTTCCATATAACACCCAGTTCTCTTCCCAATAAATGCCCTCCTCCATTATCACCACCTCCCTTCCCCCTCCCCTTGCCCTCCAACCCTCGGTTCGTTTTAAGTATTCAATAATCTCTCAGGTTTTGCATCCCTCTCTCTCCCAAACTCCGTTTTCCCCTTCCCCTCCCCATGGTCCTCCATTAGGTTTCTCCTGTTCTCCTGTTAGACCTATAAGTGCAAACATATGGCATCTGTACCCCAGTGTTCATAGCAGCAATTTCAACAATTGCCAAATCATAGAAAGAGCCTAAATGTCCATCACCTGATGAATGGATCAAGAAGATGTGGTATATATATACAATGGAGTATTACATGGCAATGAGAAAGAAGGATTTTTTTTTAATTGATAGTTTTTTCCCCTGTAGAATCCACTAGAACTGAATGAAAGGCTAATTGCTCTAGGTTATAACTAACTGAGATTGTAGAATCCATGATTCTTCCATGCCATTCTCAATCATACCTTCAAAAGCCTGAAAATATTTGAGGGACCTAAGAGTTTGAACAGAAGACATTGCGGGGGGGTATTATCTCCTGTCCCTCCCAGTAGTTTACTGGACACTGCTTCTGGAGATTTTATCAAAATTTCAGAACAGAGGGGATTATCCCTTTGAGAAAAGAAAACAGCATTGAAGTTAACAGATATTCTGGCAGGCAGTAAACTGAAATGGACAAGTAAATTAGGATTGATTATATGTAGAGAGATAAAGAAACAGTACATTGAAGAAGTATGGATAGTAAGCAGGAGGTCCTAGCCTATAAGTCCCTGGATGTAGCTGTGGTCACTTGCTGCAGGTCAGGTGGAAGTAATATCACAGATGGAGATGCAATTGGCAGAATCCCAGGAACTGCCTGGATCTGAAATAGCCATTGCAGCAGTGGTTCTATTAAGAGGCAGAATCATCTGATTGTATTAAATACCAACAGCAAAAAGGAAAATCTGCATCAGTGCCTGTATCTATAGAGAGATAATGGAAAGATAACCTCCTCTTAGGGGCAGGGATGAAGTAACCATGATGCTTTGGATTGATTTAGAACTCTATAAGTATCTGAGTTACTAAATAAAATATTTAAAACTTCCTTTTATGCTTATAGGAGGTAGTGAGGTAATATGCCAAAATTGGAGTTCTGGGACCTAAACCCAGAGTTTGGATTAGAGTGATGGAAAGCAGAGTCCTACCCAGTAACAAGTATATCATAAGATATGATATAAAGAAAAATTGTCCTTCTACTGGTACAAAAAATGTTCTTGGATTCAAAGTCTGAAATATATTGTCTGTTTCCTATATATAAAGCTGGCAGTAAACATACCATTGATGTTTCCTCTTAAAACCAATAACCCTTCTCTTTTATTATGAACAGATCATCATTCTCTCAAATATACTATGAAAAAACCATAATATTTTAGTGACATAATTACACTAGAATGTAAAACATAATGTAACAGGGACTTCTGGAAAGATGCAGAGTAGGAGAATATTAAGCTCACCTTGGCCCTTGAACACACGTACATGACAGCTACATCAGTGCAACTAATGCACAAAAATGAATGAAGACTGGCAAAAACAGATTTTCCACATTTAAACATAGAAAAAAGTATTGCAAAGGATATCAGGGGCAGAGGTGTAGTTGGGAATCGAATTCTTGATGGGACTAATAACAAACTAGAGGGACACCATACCCACATAGAAGGGAAAGGAGCATATTCACACCAGGCACCAAAGAAGGGGGTCCCAAACTGGAAAGATGAATCTTCATAACATTTGGCTTGGAAAACCGGGGGAGGGGGGCTCATCTATTTGAGTTTTTACAATCATCAGGGATAAATTTGGGGTACCTTAAAAATCAACAGATTTAGCTTTGGAAACGCCAGAAGGTGATAGGAAAATGAATCTTCATTCTTAAAGAGCCAGCATAACAAACAGCCCCACCAGTGTACAACACAGAATCAACACATTCAAAAGTCCCTAGGGTTGCAGGAAGATTTATTTACTAATATCAAAACATGTGCCAGAGATGCAGAGATCTTTAGAAGTCTTCTCCAAAAACAAAACGTCTGGTAGTTGTAATTTCTCCCCCCTCAACCCAGCCTAGAAAAGCAGACACTTTGAGGAACAAGTATACATTTCACCTAGCTTGCTAAAATCACATATCATGCCTCCAAATTGCCCTGCTGCATCCCAGCCACGCCATTCAGCAGGCAGACATCTCTCCAAAGCAACTCCTGCCATGACACACCTTGCAAGCCTTCTCCCCCCACCCCCCCGCAGAAAGGACAGTACTACTCCAAAGTGACTCTTGTCCTGGGTAGAGGGTAATATAACCAACCACACACACACCAGTTTGACTGAAGACCCAGCAGACAATGGAGTTAGATGTCTGGTCTGATAGCCGGCCCTGTGTACCAAAAAAAAAAAAAAAAAAAAGAAGAAGAAGAAAAAAAAATCTCAGGAGGAGCACAGAAAGAGAACTCTGGATTTTGGTGTCACTATAGCCACAAAAGATGGACTGAGGGCACGCATCTTGTTTGAATGGAAACCCTGCCCATGAACAAATGCCTCTCAGGGGACAATATAGGGAAACCACCCTTCAGCACATGATTGCTAAACCAGCCTTATAAGAAACATTAAAGGGAAATCTTTGCGTGAAAAAAAAAAGGTCATAATCAAGAGTAAGAAAATTATGAAAGGAAAACATTTCATGAATAAATACAAACATAATAAAAGTAGTTAATTAATGACTTATAAAGCCAGCACAAAGTTTAAACACAAAAGCAATATAATCAATTATATCTATAAAAATCAATCAGATCCACAAAATAGAAGTAAAGTATGACATCATATACATAAATGGGGGGAGGGAGTTGAAATTCAGTGCTTCTAAAATGAGTTCAAATTTAAATAACCATAAACCTAATATGAATTTCTATGTAAAAGGTCATATATAAACCTAATGGTAACTACAAATCAAAATTCTGTAATATATATACAAAAAGCAAAGACAATGGAATCCAAGATATCACTAAAGAGAGCCATAAAACCACAAAAGAAGAGAAAAAGAAGACAGGAGCAGAGTGAAAATACAAAAACTAGGAAAAAAATAAAATGGCAATAAGTACATACCTAGCAATTATTATATTGAGTGTAAAGGACTAAATGCTCCAATCAAAGAAATAAGGTGACTGAATGGACAAAAAAGCAAGGCCAATCTACATGCTACCTAGAAGAAACTCACTTAAGACTTAAAGACACATGCAGAGTGAAAGTAAAGGGATGGAATAATGTTTACCATTCAAATAGAAATAACAAAAACCCTACACAGCCATATGTATATTAGACACAGTAGACTTTGCTACAATGACTGTAACAACAGATAAAGAAGGACACTAGATAACAATAAAAAGAACAACCCAACAAGAGGATGAAACTATTGTAAATATTTACACAATGCATATAGGAGAACCAAAATATATGAATCAACTATTAGACATAAAAGAAGAAACTTATAATTATACATTAATAGTAGGTGACTTTTAACACCTGGCTTACATCAATGGATGGACCATTCCAACTGAAAAATCAATAAGGAAATAGTGTCTTCAAATGACACATTGTATCCAGCAGATACATACAGAACATCCCATCTCAAAACAGTGGAATATACATGCTTTTTAAATGTGAACGGGACATTCACATTTAATACATGACATGTTAGGCAACAAAACAAGTTTCAATAATTCACAAAGACTAAAATCATATTGTGCACTTCCTCCACCTACAACTTTATAAAACTAGAAATAAATCACAAGAAAAAAATCTAGAAAGAATACGAATACATTGACACTAAACAGCATGCTACTAAACAATGAATGGTCAACCAAATAATCAAGAAGAAATCGAAAAATACGTGGGAACAAATTAAAATGAAAACATGATGGTCCAACATATTTAAGATGCAACAATAGATGTTCTAAGATGAAAGATTATAGCAATACAGGTCTACCTCAAAAAAACAAGAAAAATCTAAAATAAACAACCTAACCTTACACCAAAAAGAGCTAGGAAAGGAACAAACTAAGCCCCAAAGCAATAGAAGTAAAAGAATACTAAAGACTACAGCAGAAATAAATGAAATAGAGATTAACAAACAATTGAATGAAAAGATCATTGAAACCAGGAGCTTGTTCTTTGAAAAGATCCACAAAATTGATAAACCTTTAGCCAAATTAATCACGAAAAAAAGTGAGAAGACACAAGTAAAGGAATTCAGAAGTGAGGGAAAAGAAATAATAAACACCAGAGAAATATAAAATATTATAAAAGAATATTATAAAATTTATATGCCAAAATAGTGGACAAACTCTAAAAAGTGAATTCCTAGAAACATGACCTTCAACTATGAGGAAGAAGAGAAAATTTGAATAGACTGATTACTAGTAATGAACTTGAATCAGTAATTAAAATTAAAACTCCCAACAAGCAGAAGTTCAGGACAAGATGGCTACATATGTGAATTTTACCTAACATTTAAAGAAGAAATAATATCTATTCTTTTCAAACATTCCAAAATAGAAGATGAAGAAAAGATTCAAAATTCATTCTGAGAGGCCAGTGTTACCCAGATAACAAAATCAGACAAACATTACAAAAGAAGAGATACTGCGGGCCAATATCTCTGGTGAATACAGATGTAAAATTTTTCAACAAAATAGCCACAAATCAAATCCAACAATACATCAAACAGACTCTTAGATATAGAGAACAAACCGATGGTTACCAGAGGGGAGGCAGATGGTGGGGGGGGGGGATTAAATAAGTAATGGGGATTAAGGACTGTGCTTATTATGATGAGCATCGTGTGTTGTGTGTAAGTATTGAATTGCTACATAGTAAACCTGAAACTAATATTATACTGTATGTTAACTAACTGGAATTTAAATACAAACTAAAAAATATTATCCATCACAATGCAGTAAATTTTATAACAGGGATGCAAGGATGGTTCCATATTTGCAAATCAAAGTGATACACCACATTAAAAAGAGAAAGGGTAAAAACCATATGATTATTTCAAAAAATGAAGAAAAAGCATTTGACAACTACAACATCCATTTATAATAAAAACTTTCAACAGGTTTAGAGGGAACATATCTTAACATAATAAAGACAGTATATGAAAACCCACAGCTAACATTATACTCAATGGTGAAAACCTGAGAACTTTTCTTCTAAAATCTGTAACAGGACAAAGATGTCCACTATCACAATGATTATACAAAATAGAACTGGAAGTCCTAGCCTCAACAATCAGACAAGACAAAGAAATAAAAGGCATCTAAATAGGTAAGGAAGAAGTAAAATTTTCAGTACTTGCAGTTGAAAAGATACAATATAAAAAACTCTAAAGACTCCACCAAAAATCTACTAGTACTGATAAATGAATTCAGTAAATGTTCAGGACACAAAATTAATATACAGAAATTGTTGCATTTTTATACCCACAAAATGAAGTAACAGAAAGAGAAACTAAAAAAAGTGCCCCATTTACAATTGCACCAAAAAGAATAAAATACGAAGAGATAAACTTAACCAAGGAAGTGAAAGACCTATACTCTAACAACTAGAAAGCATTGTGGAATGAAATTGTAGAAGACACAAAGAAATGGAAAGGTATTCTATGCTCAATACTTGGAGGAATGAATATTGTAGAAATGGTTATACTGTGCAAAGAAATCTCCAAAATCAAAATACCAAAAGGCCTTTTTTTCACAAATATGTGGAGTTTATTTTCTTTTACCTTTTAAATTTAATATTCTTTGTTCTTTTTTTTAAAAATAGTTTATTGTCAAATTGGTTTCCATACAACACCCAATGCTCTTCCCCACAAGTGCCCTCCTCCATCACCACCTCTTTTCCCCCCTCCCCCTTCCCCTTCAACCCTCGGTTCATTTTCAGTATTCAATAGTCTCTCAGGTTTTGCGTCCCTCTCTCTCCCCAGCTCTGTTTCCCTCTTCCCTTCCCCCTGGTCCTCCATTAGGTTTCTCCTGTTCTCCTGTTAGACCTATGAATGCAAACATATGGTATCTGTCCTTCTCTGCCTGACTTATTTCGCTTAGCATGACACCCTCAAGGTCCATCCACTTTCCAACAAATGGCCATATGTCATTCTTTCTCATTGTCATGTAATACTCCATTGTGTATATATACCATCTTCTTGATCCACTTATCAGGTGATGGACATTTAGGCTATTTCCATGATTTGGCTACTGTTGACAGTGCTGCTCTGAACATTGGGGTCCATGTGCCCCTATGCATCAACACTTCTGTATCCCTTGGGTAAATCCCTAACAGTGCTATTGCTGGGTTAAAAGGGAGTTCTATTGATAGATTTTTGAGGAACCTCCACACTGTTTTCCAGAGCGGCTGCACGAGTTTACATTCCCACCAACAGTGTAGGAGGGTGCCCGTCTCTCCACACCCTCTCCACATCTATAGTCTCTTGATTTGTTCATTTTAGCGACTCTGACTGGCATGAGGTGGAATCTCAGTGTAGTTTTGATTTGTGTTTCCCTGATGATGAGTGATGTTGAGCATCTTTTCATGTGCTTGTAGGCCATCTGGATGTCCTCTTTGGAGAAGTGTCTGTTTATGTCTTCTGCCCATTTCTTCACTGGGTTATTTGTTTTTTGGGTGTGGAGTTTGGTGAGTTCCTTGTAGACTTTGGATACGATCCCTTTGTCTGATATGTCATTTGCAACTATCTTTTCCCATTCTCTCGGTTGCCTATTAGTTTTCTTGATTGTTTCCTTTGCAGTGCAGAAGCTTTTTATCTTGATGAGGTCCCAATAGCTCATTTTTTAAGATAGAACTAGAACAAATGATCCTAAATTTGTATGGAACCATAAAAGACCCTTAATAGTCATAGTAATCTTGAAAAATAAGAACAAAGCTGGAGTTATTACAATTCCAGATTTCAAGTTAGACTACAAACCTGTAGTAACCAGACCATTATTTTCCTTGCACAAACATAGTTATATCGATCAATGGAACGGAATAGAATGCCCAGAAATAAGTACATGGTTTTCTGAGCAATTAATCTATGACAAAGAAGACAAGAATATACAATGGTGAAATGACAGTCTTTTCAACAAATTGTGCTAAGAAATATGGACAGCTATATTCAAAAGAATGAAACTGGACCACTTTCTTACACCATACATAAAAATAAACTCAAAAATGAATTTAAAACCTTAGTATGACACCTGAAATCATGAAACTCCTATAAGAAAACAAAGGCAATAATATCTTTGATATTAGCCTTACAAACATTTTTCCAGATATGTCTCCATAGGCAAGGAAACTGAAAGCAAAATTAAACTATCTGGACTACTCCAAAATAAAAAGGTTGTGAACAGTGAAGGAAACAATAAACAAAAAGGCAACCTACTGAATGAATGAAGATATCTGCAAGTGATATGTATGATAAGGGGTTAATATCTAAAATACCTAAGGAACCTATGCAACTCAACACCAAGAAAACAAATAATCCAACTTAAAAATGGGCAAAGTATCTGAATAGATTTATGTCCAGATAAGATATACAGATGGCCAACAGACACATGAAAAAATAATCAACATCACTAATCATCAGGATAATGCTAATCAAAACAACAGGGAGATATTACTTTACATCTGTCAGAATCACTAAAATCTAAAACAATAAATAACAAGTGTTAATGAGGATATAGAGAAAAAAGGACATTCATGCACTGTTGATGCGAATGAAAACTGGTTCAGTCTCTGTAGAAAACAATAGAGAGGTTTCTCAGAAAGTTAGATTTACCATATGATCCAGTAATTCTACTACTGGATATTTAACCAAAGAGAACAAAACCACCAATTCAAAAAGATAGTTGGACTCCTATGTTTATTGCAACATTATTTACAATAGCCAAGCTAGGGAAGCAAGTTAAACACCCATTGACAGATGAATGGATAGGGAGAACTAAGGTGGCAGAGTAGTAGGAGAATCCTAGGGTTGCCTCATTCCTCAAACACAGCTAGATATATATAAAACCATTCTGAACACCCAATAAATCAATTTGAGAACTGACAGAACAAACTTCACACTGAGAGGGAGAGATGAGGCCATATCATGGAAGATTGGAGGTGAAGAACCATGATTTGAGGGAGAAAAGGATTGCAGGTCCTGCAGAGTGGAACTTTGTTTAGAGACAGACAGAGAGAGAGAGAGAGAGAGAGAGAGAGAGAGAGAGAGAGAGAGAGAGGCAAACGGGATTGCAAAAGGAAAGCATTTCCACGAAGCTATTTACTAGGAAAAGAAGACAGGCTGATTATTGTGAATTTTTATAACCACTGGAGCTCAAAGACTGAGTTTTAGAGGTCTGTGACATGGAGGGGGCGGAGTACAGCAGGTGCCACAGTGCTCCTATGGAGAAGGAGGTCAAATAACCTGATAGCCTTGTAGCTGATGGCATGATCCAAGTAATCCTTAAGACACACTGGGAGACATGTCTCCCCTACTTGGAGCACATCTGGGAGAGGTGGCATTGCCTCTTTGGGGACAAAACTGAGGAGTGCCGTTATGCTCCCCCACCCCTCAGCATAGGTGCAGAGACATCTGCTGAAGGTGACTAACCTGGACAAAAGCTTGTTGTTGGGCATAACTCCAAACTCTAAGCTACTGGGCCTTGGTGTGAAAGTCCTTCTGAGAAAAAACAAAACAAAACAAAAAAACCCCACACAACCTGCACCAGAACCAGCGTGGGTCCAGGCCTTGCCAGGTCCCTAAAGTTTGGAGTTTAAAATATCAGTCATTCTACCTGGGATAAACAGAGGTGTACTGTACTGTCATGCAGGCAGGTGGACTGGAAACAGCCAGGATGAAGGCAAGGATCTGAGGGACACAAGAGAGGAGATTTTTTACTCCTTTGTGAGGGCTTCCCAGACAGCAGTGGGCATGAACTCCCCATCAGAAGGGGAGTCCCCTCAGCATAAACTACCTTTAGTAAGCAGCACATCTCCATTAGTGGTCATCTAAACCCATTCCACCAAGCCCCACTTCCCTGAACTCTGCAGGTAAGGTTTTAATAGGGTAAGTGGGGCTAAGAACCAGAGGGGTGGGCCCCTAAACCATAAGAACAGCACCAGCCCACATAACATGGCTTGTCTACTGACCATAGAGTGCTGCAAAGGTTCAGCTCTATTGGAAATACCACTAGGTCTCTTTTAATAAACAGACCAGAGCACACCTAGTTAAAACTTGTCACACTCTTTACAAGGTCCAAACATTCCCCACTGCAGGCAAGATGAAACACTGCAGAGGACTGACCTGAGAGAAAGTAACCAAAACACAGCAGCAGAATGCACATAATATACACAAGAAACACTTCCCAAAGCACGAGGCCTAGACAGTATATGACCTCTTCTTAATAAAGCCATTACTCTCAGGACAGGAAACATAGGAGGCTTTCTTAACACCCTGAAGATGACAGAGACCTGGACAAAATGTCAAGATGGAGGAATTCATCCCAAAAGAAAGAACAAGAAATGGTCACAGCCAGGGATCTAAGTGAAACAGGTATAAGTAATATACTTGAAAAATAATTTAAAACATCAATCATGAGAATACAAGCTGGGCTTGAGAATACAATAGAAGACACCAGGAAGGTCCTTACTACAGAGATAAAGATGGAAAAACTAGTCAGTTGGAAATTTAAAAAAAAAGTCTATAACAGAGATATGAAACAGACTGAATGTAATGACCACAAGAATGGAAGAATCAGGAACAAATAAATGATATGAAGATAAAATTATGGAAAACAATGAAGATGAAAAGAAGGAAAGAAAAATATTGGATCACAAATGTAGATTTAGGGAAATCAGTCTCCGTCAAGCATAATAATACTCCTATTCATAGGAGTCCCAGAAGGAGAAAGGGGAAAAGGAACAGAAGGTTTATTGGAGGAAATTATATTGATAACTTGCCTAATCTGGGGAAAAGAAACAGGCATCCAAATCCAGGAGGCACAGAGTACTCCCATAAAAATAAACACCAAAACATGCCTTAGTTAAATTTGCAAAATACAGAGATAAGGAAAAAATTCTAAAAGCAGCAAGACAACATCCCTAAATTATAAGGGAAGACAAATAAAGTTAGCAAGAGATCTCTCCTCAGAAGCTTGGCATTCCAAAGGGAGTGGCATGATATATTCAATGTGCTGAATGGGGGAAATCTGCAGCCAAGAATACACTATCCAGTAAGGCTGTCATTCAGAATAGGAGGAGATATAAAGAGTTTTCCAAACAAAAACAAAGGATTTTGTAACCATTAAATCAGCCCTCCATGAAATATTAAAAGGGACTCTTTGAGTGGGAAAGAGAGACAAAAACAACAAAGAATAGAAAGGAACAGAGACAATCTTCAGAAACAATGACTTAACAAGTAATAGAATGACACTAAATTCAAATCTATTCATAACTC
This sequence comes from Mungos mungo, assembly GCA_004023785.1. NCBI lineage: Eukaryota > Metazoa > Chordata > Mammalia > Carnivora > Herpestidae > Mungos > Mungos mungo. The sequence goes on from PISW01011879.1 coordinate 22,944, forward strand.
TGAAGGTAAATGTACTAAATGCTCAAATCAAAAGGCATAGTATATTGGAATGGATGGAAAGAACAACACCCATCTATATGCTTCCTACAACAGACTCATTTTAGACCTAAAGACATCTACAGATGGACAGTGAGGGGATGGGGAAACATTTATCACACTAATGGATGTGAAAAGAAAGCCAAGTTAGCCATACATATATCAGACAAACTAGATTTTAAACCAAAGACAGTCACAAGAGATGAAAATGATCATAATAAAGGGGTCTATCCAACAAGATCTAACAAGTATACATATTTGTGCTCCCGACTTAGGAACCCCCAAATATATAAAACAAAAACAAACAAATAAAGGAACTCATTGATCACAATACAATAATAGTGGCGGATTTTAACAGCCTACTTAGAGCAAAGAACAGATCATCTTAGAAAATAAATAAGGAAACAATAACTTCGAATGACACATGGGCAGATGGACTTAAGAGATATATTCAGAACAGTCCATCCTAAGGCAGAAGAATATACATCTTTCTTCAACTGCACATGGGCATACTCCAGAATATATCACATACTGCATCAGATGTTAAGCCTAAACAAGTACAAAATGATTGAGAGCATACAATGCATATTTTCCAACCACAATGCTATGAAACTTGAAGTCAGTCACAAGAAAACATTTGGAAAGACCACAAATACACAGAGGTTAAAAAAACATCCTTCCAAAGAATAAATAAAATTAAAGAAAAATTTTAAAATGCGTGGAAACAAATGAAAATGAATACATACATATGAATACATACATTGTGAATACACGATCAGCCAGCCAAAACATTTGGGATGCAGCGAAAGCACTCATGAGAAGAAAGCATATAGCAATACCAGTCTAGTCAAGAAACAAAAATCTCAAATATGCAACCTAAACATACACCTAAAGAACATTGAAAAGAATAATAAATGGACTATAAAGCCAGTAGAAGAAATGAAACAATAAATATTATAGAAGAAATAAATGATATAAAAACACAACAACAACAACAATGATAACCAAAAAAAAAAAAAACAGTAGAACAATGAAACCTGGAGATGGTTCTTTGAGAGAATTAATACAGTTGATAAACGCCTTGCAAGATTTATAAAAAACAAAAAAGACGCCAATAAATAAAATCATGAATGAAAGAGGAGAGATCACAATCAACACCACAGAAATGCAAACAATTGAAAGAGAATATTATGAAAAACTATATGCCAACAGTTTGGGCAAACTGGAAGAAACGGGTAAATTCCTAGAAACATATAAACTACCAATGCTGAAATAGGGAGAAATAGAAAAAATGAACAGACCAATAACCAGCAAAAATATTGAATCAGTAACTCCCAACAAACAAAAAGTCCAGGGCAAATGGCTTCCCAGAGGATCTGCCAAACATTTAAAGAGATGAGTTAGTACCTGTTCTTTTCAAATTTGTTCCAAAAAAATAGAAATGATAGGAAAATGTCCAGACTCATTTGAGGCCAGCGTTATCTTGATTCTAAAACCAAGCAAAGATCCCACTAAAAGTAAGAATTACAGGCCAATATCCCTGATGACCATGGATGCAAAAATTTTCAACAAAATATGAGCAAGTTGATTCCAACAATACATTATTTCTAGCCTGCACATATGGCTCAATATTTGCAAATCAATCAACATGCTACACCACATTAATAAAAGAAAGGAAAAATTTCAACACCCACACGACCCTCTCAATAGATTCATAAAAAGCATTTGACAAAGTACAGCATTCATTTCTGATAAACCCTCAGTAATGTAGGTATAGAGGGGATATATTTCAACATCATAAAGACCATGTATGAAAGACTCAAAGCTAATATAATTCTTAATGGGAAAAAACTGAGAGCTTGTCCTATATGGTCAATCCCATTATTGTTATATAATATAATTATATTGTTATATAATATAGTACTGGAAGTCTTAGCCTCAGCAGTCAGACAACAAAAAGAAATAAAAGGCTTTAATTTTTAAAAGCTTATATTTAATTTCCATTTATATAACATACATTGGTTGGGAGATTTTTGATAACTGCTTCAATTTCTTCACTGGTTATGAGTCTGTTCAGATTTTCTATCTCCTCCCATTTGAAAATTGGTAGTGCATGTGTGTTTAGGAATTTGTCCATTTCTCCTAGGTTGTTCATTTGTTGGCATACAATTTTTCATAGTACTCCCTGATGATTGCCTGTATTTCTGAGGGATTGGTTGTAATAGATCCATTTTCATTCATGATTTTGTCTATTTGGTGTCAGGAGCCAAGTCTTCTGCAAGGATTTTCACTCTCCGGAGAGTGAACCAGTAAACAAGATTTGCATCTGGAAGCTGGAGATGGCCAAAATAACTTTGGCGTCAGTCTTGCTGCGCCAGACGTATAGTGGCCGAGGTGCATAAAAGATCAAAACCGTATTCAGTGTTAGCTCTCCCTCCCCCAGGATTGCTGAAGGCAAAGTCGGGGCGCTTCTTTGATATGCATTTGACTCTGTTTACCTGGTATCTGACGTAGGTCAGCTACAGTTGTTTGTTCCGCCCTAAAAATATATAAAAGACAGTTTTCTCAATAAACTCTCTCTCTCTTCTGCCTGATCGGAAAACCGTGAGTTGTGTCTTTATTCACTGCATCTCCCTCTCCCGCCGCCCCTTTTTCTCTCCCTCCCTCAGGAGAAGAACCCGCGCAGATTTTTCGATTTTTCGCACTGCTGGTCGGGGCGGATGGAGGCTCGCTCCAAGCCTGTGAGAAGCGCGCCTCCGTTGCATCCGTCCCGACCAGAGGCAAGCTCCAAGCCGGGATGGGCGCATCAGGACCTGGCGAGCTAGCGCAAAGCAGCGCCCGGGAGTGCCCCCGCAGCTCGGGGTGGAAACGGGCAGATGAGCGGCCCCGGGTCCTGCGGTTTAAGACTCCCGCGAGAAACAACAATAAGGAGCAGACTAGCGTTCCGGGGCCACAAGTTTAGACAATTTAGGTGCTCTCTCTTTTCTTTTTTTTAATATTTATTTTACCATGATACTTATTTATTATTTATTTTACCATGATGATTAAAAGTAGCCAAAAGGCATTTATTTATTTATTTATTTTGAATGTCATTTTATTTTTTAATAGTTTATTGTCAAATTGGTTTCCATATAATACCCAGTGCTCTTCCACAAGTGTCCTCCTCCATTTCCACCACCTCCCTTCCCCTCCATCCCCCTTCAACCCTCGGTTCATTTTCAGTATTCAATAGTCTCTCAGGTTTTACGTCCCTCTCTCTCCCCAACTCTCTTTCCCCCTTCCCCTCCCCATGGTACTCCATTGGGATTCTCCTGTTCTTCTGTTAGACCTATGAGTCCAAACATAATAGCATGCTATCTGTCCATCTCTGCCTAACTTATTTTGCTTAGCATGACACCCTCGAGGTCCATACACTTTGCTACAAATGGCCAGATTTCATTCTTTCTCATTGACATGGAATACTCCATTGTGTGTGTGTGTGTGTGTGTATATATTTATATACACACATATGATATCTTCTTGATCCATTCATCAGGTGATGGATATTTAGCCTCTTTCCATGATTTGGCTATTGTTGACAGTGCTGCTATGAATATTGGGGTCCATGTTCCCCTATGTGTCAGTGCTCTCTCTTTTCTTCTTGAGGATCCTGGCTAGAGGCATATCAATTTTGTTGGTTTTTTTCTTTTTACAAAAAACCAACTCTTGGTTTCCTTGATCTATTCAACTGTTGTTGTTGTTTTCTTTTGTTTTGGTTTGGGTTTTTTTTTGTTTTTTGGTTTTTTTTTTGGATTCTATATCGTTTGTTTCTGCCCTGATCTTTATTATTTCTCTTCTTCTTCTTGGTTTGGGTGCTCTTCATGCTGCCCTTCCAGTTCCTTTTGGTGCTCTGTTAGATTTTGAATTTGCACTTTTTCTAGTTTGTTGAACAAGGCCTGGATTGCAATATACTTTCCTCTTAGGACTGCCATAGATGCATCCCAGAGAGTTTGGATTGTTGTATTTTCATTTTCATTTGTTTCCATATATTTTTAAATTTCTTCTCTAATGGCCTGATTAGCCCCATCATTCTTTTGTAGGGTGGTTTTTAACCTCCACATTTTTGGAGGTTTTCCAGACCTTTTCCTGTGTTTGGTTTCAACTTTCATAGCATTGTGATCTGAAAGTGTGCATGATATGATCTCAGTTCTTTTATATTTATTGAGGGCTGCTTTATGATTAAGCATGTGATCTGTCATACAAAATATACTATGTGCACTTGAGAAGGAAGTGAATTCCCTAGCCTCAGGATGCAAAGTTCTAAATATATATGTCAAATCCACCTGGACCAATGTGTAATTCAAGTCAATTGTTTCTTTAGTGATTTTCTGTCTAGTTGACCTATCCATTGATGTAAGTGGAATATTAAAATCCCCTGCAGTTAGCACATTCACATCAATAAGATTGCTTAAGTTTGTGATTAATTGTTTTATGTAATTGGGCGCTCCCAAATTCTATGTGTAGACATTTATAATTGTTAGCTCTTCCTGATGGATATACCCTGTAATTATTATACAATGCCCTTTTGTCAGCCCTTGTTACTGCCTTACTTGAAAGTCCAGTTTGTCCAATATAAGTATGGCTACTCCAGCTTTCTTTTGAGTTCCAGTCGCATGATAGATATTTCTCCATCCCTTTACATTCAATCTGAAGGTGTCCTCAGGTCTAAATTGAGTCTCTTGTAGATGGCAAATAGGTGGATTTTGTTTTTGTATTCATTGTGATACCTTATGTCTTTTGATTGGAACATTTAGTCCATTTACATTCAGTGTTATTATTGAAAATTTTGGGTTTATATTCATTGTGTTCTCTGTAGGATTCATGCATGTAGTGTTGTTTTGGTACTTTGTGTTCCCTACAACATTTCCCTCATAGAGCCCCCCCTTAGGGTTTCTTATAGGGCTGGTTTAGTGGTGATGAATTCCTTTAATTTTTGTTTGTTTGGGAACACCTTTATCTCTCCTTCTATTCTTACTGACAGACTTGCTGTATAAAGGATTCTTGGCTGCATATTATTTTCTGTTCATCACATTGAAGATTTCCTGCCATTCCTGTCTGGCCTTCCAAGTTTCAGTAGATAGGTCTGCAACTACCTTAATAGGTCTCTCTTTCTATGTTATGGCCCTTTAATCCCTAGCTGCTTTCAGAATTCTCTCTTTTTCCTTATATTTTTCAAGTTCTGCTATAATATGTCAAGCTGAAGATAGATTCAGGTTATGTCTGGGGGAATTCTCTGTGCTTCTTGGATTTCAATGTTTGTTTCCTTCCCCAGATTGGGGAAGTTCTCAGCTAAAACTTGTTCAAGTATCACTTCAGCCCCTTTCTCTCTCTCTTCTTTTTCTGGAATTCCTATGATATGGATACTGTTTCATTTGATTGCATCATTCAGATCTCGAATTCTCCTTTTGTGCTCCTGGATAAGTTTATCTCTGTTTTTCTCGGCTTCCCCTTTTTCTATAATTGTGTTTTGTACTTCACCTAGTCTCCTCTCTGCCTCTTCAATCCATGCTGTGGCTTCCTCCATTTTATTATGCACTTCATTTATAGTATTTTTTAATTCATCACAACTATTTTTGAGGTCCATAATCTTTGTATCAATAGCTTCACTGGTGTCTTCCATGTCGTTTTGAAGCCCAGCAATTAATTTTATGACTATCTTTCTAAAATCTTGGTCATTTATGTTGCTTATATCTGTTTTCACTAATTCTTTAGCTGTCACTACTTCCTGGAATTCTTTAGAGGAGAGTTTTTCTGTTTCATCATTTTGGGTAGCTTTATGTCTCCTGTCAGTTTTAAAAGCTTGTTATGCACTCTACACCTGCGTTTACTTCTATATCGAAGGAGGCTTATCAACTGTCCAGGGCCTGTCTGTTGAGGAAGTGTTCTTTTAATGGTGTCCCTTGGTCTCTCTTGTTGTGCCTTTGGTTATTTTATTTCCCTACTCGTAGTGATATTTGGGAATCTCCACTATGTATACTTTGGCTTGTTTCTTGAGGTAGCCCTGGAAACGAAAACAGACAAATATGGAACAAAAGCATGCAAACACACAAACAAACCAAACAAATAAGCAAACTGAAAGGAAAAAGAAAAAACAAAACAATACAACAAAAGACATAGGGCAGTCTAGAAGCATAAAACCAGAAATACCAGCTACAAATAAAGAGCAGGGTGGAGGCAGTGTTGATGGAAGAGCATATACAAAGAGAGAAATGACATAGGTGGGGAGAAAGTGAAGTTGAACACTGTCCAGGCCAATAGACTAAAAGGCTTAATTTAGATAGAGAAAAAGGAGAATAGGGCAGAAGGATAAGAGGAAAGTACCCCCGAAGATAATGTTATCCAGAGAAATTATATAGTCTGATCATTTCAGAAAGAGAGAAATGAGGTAACAACAGAGGTGTAGAATATGCATCAAGAAAATGGATTAAATATGACTGTTTAAGCAAACCTATAACCAGAATAGCCAGTCCAGCAGAGGGGAGAGATAAAAATGAGATAAGGGAGAAAAATCTGTGAATAGCAAGAATTGATCTAGCGTTAATAACGGCAATGCATCAGTGCTGATATTCAGAGAGAGACTGTGTTTCTGCAGCATCTATCCAGCTCCAGTAAAAAAGCAGCTATCCAGAGCAGATGGGCGTGGGTTGGTTTAGACAGGTCTTGCCTCCACTGTGGGTCCTACAGGCCACTCCCTGAGGCCCTGCGTTGGTGGTTATGGGAAGGAAAACTGTGGCATCCCAGTCCCTTTTCAAACTAAGCATTGAAAATGACTCTTTTGGGTCCGATCTCACTGTGCTAGGGGCACAGCCAATGTCGGCCATGTTCTGTCCTGCTCCCAGCCTCGTTTCCAGCTCTTACTCCATGTGCTGTAATGAAACTACCCAAAATGTAATCCTGAGTGTTCAGGCTGGGGGTTCTTCTAGTCAGAGATTGAGTAGGGAAGCAGTTTCTCCTGATGCCAACTGAGTCCCTTGAGTACAGTCTATCCCAGAGGGAATTTCTGGGACTGGGGCACCTAGCCCACAGAAACCTCCACAGTTAGAAATAGTATCTCTCTCTGAATGCATTGCAGTTAGAAATGGGATGATAAGATCCCTCTTCATCCGGGGCTGAGATTTTTCTCTTCTCCAGAGACAGTTCTATGAGCAGTTTCAGCTGCTCTTTCTCTTCCCCTTGTTTCTGTGCAGAGGTGGCTCTCTCCCTTTTGTGCCTCCATGTCTCTGCCCATTCTTATCTTCCTCAGTTAGCAATCACGAATGTATGAAGTTGTCTTCTTAGTGGACTCTGTCTCTTTTCCTTCCAGACTCTTTCGGTTCAGTGTCCTTTGGCTTCAGTCCTTCTTTGTTTGAGAGATGCAGGCAGGAAGTATGGACCTCCCTATTTCTCTGCCATCTTGCCCTTCTTCACAGTAAAGTTATTTAAAATGTTTCATTCTTAGACCCAGCACTTCCACTTTCAGGAGCTTATCCTTGTTATTGTTTTCAAATGCACACATTCTAGTACCTGGGTCATCTGGATTCATGTTAACTTTTCTCTTAGAGTCCTAAGGCTTTCTCAGCTTGTCCAAGCCTTCCAGTTCCTGCTCCTCTGCATCAGCTTATCTGGACCCCATGGCCAAGTGCCTATGCTGTGCAGGCAGAGGAAACAGGGAGCTCTAGCCTCCTAACACCCCAATCTCACCACGCTCCTTGGGGCAACTCAGAGTGGAGAGGGGCACAGAGCCCCGGAGGCAGGCAGGGCAGGCGCAGCACCTGGAGTAGAAAACAAAGGGCCAGTGGCAGCCTCGCTGCCTGTACACCTGGGGCAGGGCCAAATGGGGGGGGGGCTCAATTTTTTAATAAGCTTTGTATAGTTTTCAGCGTAAGATCTTTTACCTCTTTGGTTAGTTTTATTCTTAGGCATCTTATGGTTTTTGGTGCAGCTGTAAATGGGAGAGTCCTTGATTTCTTTTTCTGCTGCTTCATTATTGGTTTATATAAATGCAAGAGATCTCTGTATATTGATTTTGTACCCCTCTAATTTGCTGAATTTATGTACCAGTTCTAGCAATACTTTTGTGGAGTCTTTTGGGTTTTCCAACAATAGGTTATTATGTCATCTGCGAAGTTTGATTTCTTCCTTGCATATTTGGTTGCCTTTTATTTCTTTTGATTGTCTGATTGATAAAGCTAGGACTCCAGTACCATGTTGAACAACAGTGGTGAGAGTAAATATACCTGTCGTGTTCCTGACCTTAGGAGGAAAGCTCTGTTTTTCCCCATTGAGGATAATGTGGATATTTCATATGGCCCTTATGAAGTTGAGGTAAGTTCTTTCTATCCATACTTTCTTAAGGGTTTTTATCAAGAAAGAATGCTATATTTTTTTAAATGCTTTTTTCTGAATATATTGAGAGTAATGTACGGTTCTTATCCTTTCTATTATTAATTTAGTGAAACATGTTGATTGATTTGTGAATACTGAACCATCTCTGCAGCCCAAGAATAAACCCCACTTGATCATGTTGAATAATTCGTTTAATGTACTGTTGACTTTATTTGGTATTATCTTGAGAATTTTTGAATCCAGGTTCATCAGGGATACTGGCCTGTAATTCCCCCTTTTTAGTGGGGTCTTTGGTTTTTTTTTAATAGTTTCTTTTCAAATTGGTTTCCATGTAACACCCAGTGCTTCTCCCCACAACTACCCCTGACTGTGACCATCGTCCTCTTCCCTCCCTCCTTCTCCCCCTTCAGTCCATGTTTCGATTTCAGTATTCAATAGTCTTTCATGATTTGTGTCCCTCACTCTCTCCAGTTCTCTTTCCCCCTTCCTCTCCCTATGGTCCTCTGTTAGGTTTCTACTCTGGTTTCTCTTCAGATAGTATAAATCTTTTGCCTTTTACTAAAGCATCTTTGGTTTTTAAATGAAGGTTTCATGGATGAGTTTGGAAGCTTTCCTTCCATTTCTTTCTTTTGGAACATTTTAAGAGGAATAGGTATTACCTTTTCTTTAAATGTCTGGTAGAATTTCCCTGGGAAGACATCTGGACCAAGACTCTTCTTTGTTGAGGGAATTTTTATTACTGTTTCATTGGTGGGGCACCTTGGGCTCAGTCGGTTAAGTGTCCGACTTCAGCTCAGGTCATGATCTCGTGGTTTGTGGGTTTGAGCCGCACATCAGGCTCTGTGTTAACAGCTCAGAGCCTTGAGCCTGCTTCAGATTCTCTGTCTCCCTCTCTCTCTGCCCCTCCCCCTAATCATGCTCTGTTTCTCTCTGTCTCGTCCTAAAATAAAAGATAATAAACATAAAAATTCTTTTTAAAATAAAAAACAAATTGTTTATTGGTTAAGGGTCTCTTAAATTTTCTATTTCTTCCTCCTTGAGTTTGGTAGTGTGTTGATTTCTGGGAATTTGTCCATTTCTTCCAGATTGCAAAGTTTGCTGGCATATAATTTTTCATAATATTCTATCATAATTGTGTGTGTTTCAGTAATGATGATTGGGTTCTCTCCTCATTGATTCATAATTTTATCTATTGGGGTCCTATATCTTTTCAGTTTGGTAAATCTGTCTAGGGGTGTATCAATTTTGTTTATTCTTTTAAGAACCAGAATTTATTTTATCTGTTCCACTGATTTTTGTTTGTTTGTGTCCATATCTTTTATTTTAGGACGAATCTTTATTATTTCTCTTTCTCTGCTGGGTTTAGGCTTTTATTTTTTGCTCCTTTCTTAGATGCTTATTTATATGGTTAAGCTGTGCACTTGGGACCTTTTGTGCTTCATGATAAAGTCCTGAAGTGCAGTGTTCTTTCCTCTTAGGACCACCTTTGGTGCATCCCAAAGGTTATCAACTATTGTGTTTTCATTTTCCATTGCCTCCGTGTTTTTTTTTTAATTTCTTTTTTAATTTCCTGGTTAACCCATTGATTTTTGTTGGGATGTTCTTTAACCTCAATGTATTTGAGGTTTTCTAAATTTTTTCTTGTGGTTGATTTTAAGTTTCATAGAGTTGTAATCTGAAGATATGCACTGTATTATATCAGTATTTTTGTACTTGCTGAGGGATGAATTGTGGCACAGTATGTGATCTGTTCTGGACAATGGCTTTGAATGACACACTGGACCAGGTGGACATAACAGATATATTAAGAACATTTGTATTCTGCTGCTTTAAGGTGAAATGTTCTTAATATATCTGTTATGTCCAGCTGGTCCAGTGTGTCATTTAAAGCCATTGTTTCCTTGTTGGTTTTCTGCTTAGATGATTTGTCAATTGCTGTATGTTTGCTATAACTATATCCTACTATTCAGGTATTATCAATGAGTTTCCTTATGTTAGTTGTTATTAATTGATTTATACATTTGGAGGCATAAATATTTATAATTCTTAGGTCTTGATGGATAGACCCTTTAATTATGATATAATGCCCTTCTTAATCTCCTGTCACAAAATTATGGAAAATAGTGAAGGTAAGTTTGGGAGGGCATAAATATTTATAATTCTTAAATCTTGATGGATAGACCCTGTACTTATGATATAATGCCCTTCTTAGTCTCCTGTTACAAAATTACCAAAAATAATGAAGGCAAATAAAAGAGGGAAAGGAAATTATTAGATCACAAGGGGAGAATTAGAAAACTTAGTGATTCCATAAAGCAAAATAATATCCATATCATAGGAGTCTCAAAAGAAGAAGAGGGGGAAAAGGTGGCAGAAGACTTATTTGAGCAAATTATATCTAAGAACTTCCCTAATCTGGAAATGGAAACAGACATTCAAGTCCAAGTGGCACAAAGAACTTCCCTCAAAATCAACAAAAGTAAGTCAACACCAGAACATATCATAGTGAAACTTGCAAAAAGGGTGTGGCAGGAAATATTCACTTTGCTGAATGGGGAAAATATGCAGCCAGGAATTATTTATCCATCAAGGCTGTCATTCAGAATAGAATGGAACATAAAGACATTCCCAGGAAAAACAAAAACAAAAACTAAAGGAGTTCCTGATCACTAAACCAGCCCTGCAAGACATTTTAAGGGGGGACCACTGAGTGAAGAAAAAAAAAAGCCAAAGCAAAAAAGACTACAAATGACTAGGGAACATGACCAGAAACATTCTACACATAACACTATGACATTAAATCCATATCTTTCAATAATCGCTCTGAATATAAATGGAATAAATGTTCTAATCAAAAACATATGGTATCAGAATGGATAAAAAAAAAAGATCCATGAAATGCCACCTAATAGGGACTCATTTTATGCCTAAGGACACCTGCAGATTGAAGGTGAGGGAATGGATAACTATCTATCATGCTAATGGATGTCAAAAGAAAGCCATAATAGCCATACTTATATTAGACAAACTAGATTTTAAAAGAAAAAATATGCAAAAAGAAATGAAGAAGAGCATTAAGTTCTACCCCCACTATTATTACCTATTGCTATCTAGGCACATTCAGGACCTTTTAGATCAAAGAAGTCAAAAATAAACACTGCATTAAAACAAAATACCAATGAAGATTTTATTTAGTAGGCCAGTCAGCAAAGTAAACAAATATTTATTGGGCAGCTACTCTATTTCAAGTACTGGATTGCATCTGTAAGTTATATGGACCTGGGTTATGTCTTCACAGAAAGAGATCTGGTGGGAGAGAAAAGTATAAAAATATTCACACAAATACACAGTCAATCTAATTACAAATTACAATTATTGCAGTAGAGGGATGGGACAACATGGTGGAAAAGTGGGGGGATCCGAAGTTTCCTAGTCTCTCAAACAAAGCAGTATTGAGGCCAAAGGACTTTGATCTCCATGAGCCCAGGAGGCAAAGTGACAGAGATGCTTCCAGGGTCCCACTAGGACAACCTGATGGAACATAGATGCATGATTGTGAACTGGGAGAGATAAGACAAATGGAGGGGAGGGATCCCCTTCTGTGAAGAGATAAATGGAAGAGATAGGCTAGGGGAGCATAAGACTGTATCTGGACAAGAGAAAAACCTCGAAGCAGGACAGAGAAATATCCAATCTCTAACTGGCTGGGATTTCTCCAGATTGGCGCCATCTGCCACGTTCACGCACCTGGGGTAGTTAACCCCGGACTCAGTAACTAGTTTAGCAGTCTGGGGTGGGAGAAAGTGATCCCCTCCAGAAGTGCTGTGGGATGAAGGTATATATCCTCTCGAAGGAGAAGGGTTTCCCTGAGACCAGGACAGACAGAGTGGAAACCTTAAAGACACTGGGGTTTAAGTACAAACCTAGTGCCAGCGAGGCACGGGAGTTGGCGAGTGGAACAGTCTTCCTTGTTTGCACCAGCGGGTCAGTGAAGACAGCTTGAACAAAATGATTTGGGACACCTGGTCCATGGGGGAGAGACTGGGGTGTCACCATTTTTCTCCCCATCACCAACAAGGGAAGAGACAGTGGACCCACAGTGGTGACAGGACCAGCCTACACCAGGTAGCCATGACTTTCCACTCCTTGTAACTCTATATCTACAAGAATGAGATTGACGCTGAGGAACAGGACAGCCCCTTCTCCAGACCAGCGCTGTTGCATTGCCTGATTTAATACTCGGACAATTCCTATTATATAGATATATTCTTCCCTCTTTTTCTCCTTCTTATCTCTTCTTTTCTAGTCTGGTTACACTGCTTTTTGGTTTGTTTAAGCATACATATATAATCTATTCTATTGATACATGATCTACACCTCCATCTTTATTTTCCTTTCTCTCTGTCTCAATTAAGTAGTATAATTTCTCTGTCTGGTCAATTTTATTTTGTTTACTTTTTCCAGGCCTACTTCTTTGTTTTCCTTTTGTTCTTTCTGGATTAAGCCATATGGTTTCTCTCTCTGGTAAACTTTTCTTTTCTTTTCTTTTCCCCTTTCCTTTCTCTTTTTATGGGATAAGGCCTCTTCCATCAGCACCACCTCCATCCTGTTGTTTCCTTATAGCTGGTATTTCTGATATTTTGCTTTTGGGTTTTGTTTGTGTGTGTGTGTGCTTGTTTTGTTTTCAGATTGGTTTTTGTATATTTTTCTTCCTTTCCAGGGCTCCTTCAATGAATGAATCAAAGCACAGACGTGGAGGGTCTAAAAACATCATTACGAGTAGGGAGATAAAGTAAGGAAAGTCACAAGAACAGAGATCAAGCAACACACTCCAAAAATCACCTCCTAAAGGGCCAAGCCTTGGGTAGTGTACAATGCCTCTTTAATATAGTAGTGCTGGCAGGTACATGGCATATAACAAGCTTTTATTTATTTATTTATTTATTTTTTCCATAATATTTTATTGTCAAATTGTTTTCCATACAACACCCAGTGCTCTTCCCCTTAAGTGCCCTCCACCATCACCACTCCCTCTTTTCCCCCCTCCCCCTTCCCCTTCAACTGTCAGTTCATTTTCAGCATTCAATAGTCTCTCAAGTTTTGCATCCCTCTCTCTCCCCAACTTTCTCTCCCTCCTCCGCTCCTCCTGGTTCTCCATTAGGTCTCTCCTGTTTTCCTGTTAGACCTATGAGTGCAAACATATGGTTTCTGTCCTTTTCTGCCTGGCTTACTTCGCTCAGCATGACACCCTCAAGGTCCATCCACTTTCCTACAAACGGCCATATGTCATTCCCTCTCATTGCCATGTAGTACTCCATCGTGAATATATACCACATCTTCTTGATCCATTCGGCAGGTGATGGACATTTAGGCTCCTTCCATATTTTGGCTATTGTTGACATTGCTGCTATGAACATTGGGGTACATGTGCTCCTAT
>PISW01011880.1:0-36770 GCA_004023785.1 Mungos mungo
CTCTGTTAGGTTTTGAGTTTGTGCTTTCTCTGATTTGTTGAGGTAGGCCTGTATTGCAATGAACTTTCCTCTTAAGACTGCCTTTGCTGCGTCCCAGAGAGTTTGAATGGCTGTATTCTCATTTTCGTTCGTCTCCATATATTTTTTAATTTCCTCTCTAATTGCCTGATTGACCCAATCATCCTTTAGTAGGGTAGTTTTTAACCTCCACATTTTTTGAGGTTTTCCAGACTTCTTCCTGTGGTTGATTTCGAGTTTCATAGCCTTTCATCTCTTTAGAGATATGTTTTCACTATTCACTGGCTTCTGTGGGTTTTGAGGGGAAGTCAGCTATTGATTTGATGGAGGATCACTTGTATATGATAATTCTTTTTTTACTTGCTGCTTTCAAGATTTTTTCTTTAACTTTTGTCAATCTATGACCTAAATTTAAATCTTTGAATTTGTTCTCTTAAAGTAAGATCTGAATACAGATGAGTGTTTTCATGCAATCGTGAAGGTTTATGCCAATATTATTGAAATGCATTTTTTAATTCTTCCTCCCTTCTTTTAGGACTTTGATTACACATTTCTTTGTCCATCTGATAGTGTTTATTAGTCTATGAAGCCCTGCTTATGTTTTTTTTTTTTTTTGTCCTTTCCCTTTTTTTCCCCTCTTGATCAGACAGGATCATCTTATGGATTTGTCTTCACTGGAGATTGTTTCTTTCACCAGCCCAAATCTATTTGAGTCTGTCTAGTGACTTCTTCTTTTCAATTTCTATATGTATCATATGCCAGATTTCCATTTTTATAATTACAATTCATTACTGATACTCTCTATGTGAGACCTCATTTTAACCTTTTTCTATAGTTCTTTGAAACTCTTTAAAATGGCATATTTTAAAATCTTTATTCACTAAATCCCATGTCTGGTTCCCTTCATGGACATTTATATTGGATGTTTTGTCCTCTGTGGGGTGTGGCATACTTGTGCTTTGCATGTACCTTTTGGTTGGGGGCAATTACAGAAAGGTAGTGTTAGAAGTGTCTACTCCCAAATCCATTATGGCTGGTTTTGCTTTTTTTTTTCTTCCTCTTTTTCTTTTTAAACTGTTGCTGCTTGCTTGTTGATCATACTTTCTGGACTATTCTGTAGATTCTATAGTTGCTGCATGTGTGTGACCCTGGAGTTCTCTGCTGGCATTGCTTTTAAACACTTCCTCAAAATTTTAATCCTGATTTTCTAGATATCATACCTCGTTCAGTAGAATTCGGTGGTGAGTGGATGACAAGTGGTAGATTTCCTTTATTCCTCTCTCTGTGGTCTTCATTCTTTGAAGATAGGACCTGTGTAAGAAAGCATGCCTTTAAACTTCATCAAAGTGAATCAAAAAATCAAAGTGAATTTTATACAAATAAAAAGAGAAGTTAGAGATAAAACTTAATTTTAGTCTTTAATTTGCCTCCACTGTTAGGGAGACTTTGAAAATGTTTGATATATACTCATGCCAAGAAACTGTAGTCTACAGTACTCTTATAAAACCATATTTTCAATTGTGCATTTAATTTGAGCACTATATAATCAAAAATTCATGAGCTAGGTGGAGAAAGTTGAATATTTAGAAATGATTAAAGAACTTTTAAAATTAATTTACATGGCAAGATGAAAGTGTTCATTATGTACAGTGTGTCAAAGGATGAAATGAGAAACAACACAACTGCTCCCCGCACTTGTCTGAGGTATAAAGAACACAGAAAATGCCAAACAATAGAGTGGAAAATGATGGAAAGAATTTGGGAAGATCTTTAAATGTGAATATCCGGAGGATTTCCCCATTGCTCTCTTCCATGAAGTTCTATTGAAATACATGGCTATGGATTCCATCAAGCAGAACTAGGATTCCAATAGTATGTGATTCCTCAAAAATGTGGAAATCAAGAAAATTCATCAGTAGGAAATTTGTTCCCATATTTGGCTTCTATTAATATTCTTAAGTTTATTTGCTAGGCTTCAGATTAGTTTTCTCATTTGGTGATTTTATGCATTTCATGTAATAAATAAAACCAAAAATAGAGCTAGAATGCTGTGCATATTCCTGGAGTAATGTCTAGTTGAAAACATAATGGAATTTGCCAAATTTCCCAAAAGAATAAATTAAACCATCATACTGTATAATGAAAAAGGAGAAAAGGATGCATATATTAAATACATATATTAAATATATATATATATATATTTGTACATCAAAGAACTGGGATTAGGTAAAACACTTTGAAGTTTAAAAGACTATGTCCAGTAAATATTTATCAGTTACACAGCATACATGGACCATACACTAATTGTGGTCAGTGTACAGGTTTTTGGTATTTAACAGTAACCAGAGTATGGTCTTAGTCCTCAAGTATTTTTTAATATCCTTTATTAATGTGGTACATCATGGTTATCCATTTGCAAATACTGAAACATTCTTGCAAACCCAGGAAAGAGACACCACTTGATCATGGTGAATGATCCTTTTAATGTGTTTAGGATATTTGTATCTGTGTTCATTAGCGATAATGGCCTGGAGGTTTCTTTTCTTCTTGGGCCCTTGTCTCATTTTGGTACTGAAATTTAACTTCTAGTGAGGGAATACTAAATTGTACAATGATGTAAATAGGAACAGAAGATGTCAGAGTACTTTGGAAGAACATTACCAATGTTGAAGGAGGTGCATGATGATGTTAAGGAAGGGAAGCAACCTAAGAGTTGAGGGTAACATGGGGCTTCGAGAATGGAAATACCATTTCCAAGTAACCCAAATGCAAAAGATATTTCGGTGTGCTCCTGAAACAATAGAAATTCAGCATAGATGTAAAATAACTTATGTGGGATAGGGATAGAGAGGGACACAGGTTAGGAAAGCAGGAGTAAAATAATGTAAACCTGTAATGTGAACAGGTTTCCTAGGTTCTACATATAATGCAGCAGGGGTTTGATTTTACTGTGTGAATATATAGATAGATGATCTCAGAATATTTGATAAAAACAAAAGTTAAATCTTACATTTATACATATTATAAACTAGTTAAATGTAGAAGGTATTTAAAATGTGGGTAGACTCTAAAGGGAAAAATGAGAAATCTATTATAAATCTGAGTCTCTCCCCTACTTAAAATCTCTCTATCCTTGCCCACACAGCTCCAATATTCAAATAATGTTTATTGTACCCAGCACATTTTATGTACATGCATGTATCCCTAAAGAGCACACGGTTGAATTACCTGTTTCTTATATAGATCTATTGCATGTCTCTCTCAGCTGCTTTTTTGATTGAATGTTACTTCTTTTAGATGAATCATTGTTTATTCCTCTGGCAGTCCTGAAGTGGTTTAGTTACGTAGTCTCCATTTATTTATTTATACTTTAATAGGGTTTGCTTTTGGTGTTGGAGCTAACAAATCATTGCCAAGACCTGTGTCCAAGAGCTGACTGTGTATGTTGTAATTCAGGAGTAATAGTGCTTCGGGTCTTCTATTCAAGTCTTTTATCCATTCTGAGATGATTTTTCTGTTTGGTCTAGGATAGGGTTCCAGTTTTGTTCTTTGATATGTGGTTGTCCAGTTTATTTCACAACCATTTGCTGAAGAGACCATCCTTTTCCCATTGTATATTCTTGCCTCCTTTGTCATAAGTTAATTGACTATAAATGCATGGGTTTATTTCTGGGCTTTGGTTTCTGTACCCTTGTTCTATGGGTCTGTTTTGATAAATATAATTGAAAATTGGAGAGTGTGATCTACCCAACTTGGTTCTTCCATCTCAAGGTTACTTTGGCTTTTCAAAGTCTTTTTTGGTTCTGTGCAAATTTTAGGATTTTTCTTTCTATCTGGAATGTTGATAGGGATTGCTGATTGTTGAATCCACAGCTAACTTTGAGTAGGAGGGACCTGCTAACAATATTAACTCTTCTGATCCATGAACACAGAATATGTTTCCAATTACTTGTTTCTTCACTTTCTTTCATCAGCGTCTTAAAAGTCATTTACTTCCTTGGTTAAATTTACTCCTAAGTATTTTGATTTTTATGGTGCAATTATAATTGAGGCTATTTTATTAATTTCTCTTTCTGATAGTACATTATATATAGATATATTGGTATATATATAGGTATATAGAAAAGTAACAGGCCATCTGCATATACTGACACTTAGATTTCTTTCCAATTTTGATGTCACTTATTTTTCTCGCCCAATTGCTTGCGTAGGACTTCCAGAGCTGTGTTGAATAAAGTTGTGACAATAGGCATACTTGTCTCATTCTTGATTTTTTGAGGAAAAGTTTTTAATTTTTCACCATTGAGGATCATGTTAGCTATTGGCGTGTCTTACACTGTGCCTGCATTATGTAGAGGGACATCTCTTCTCAACCCATTTTGTTTAGAGCTTTTATGATAAGTTTGTGTTGAATTCTGTGAAATGCTTTTTCAGCACCTATTGGAATGATCACATGAATTTTTTCCTTCATGTTGTTAATATGGTATATCACAGTGACTGATTTATATTTCTGGCATAAATCTCATTTGACAATGGTTTATAATCCTTTTAATGTACTCTTGAATTTTGTTTGCTTATAATTTATTCAAAAATTTTGCATCTATATTAATCAGGAATTTGGACTGAAATTTTCTGGTGGCATCCCTGCCTGGGTTTTATGTCAGATTACGGCTGGCATCATAAACTAAGTTGGGAATTTGGGGAGAGTCTGAGAGGGATTAGTATTTTCTTTAGTATTTGGTATAACTCACCATCTTCTGTCTCTGGACTTTTGTTGGGAGGTTTTTGAGGACTGATTCAATCTTGCTAAAAGATCTGTTCATGTTTCCTGTTTTCATGGCTTAAATTCCCAGAAACATGCTGTCTACATATTCATTTCTTCTTGGTTGTCTCATAATTGTTTATAGTAGTCTATTAGAATCCTTTGTATCACTATGGTATTACTTTTAAGATTTTCTTGTTCATGCCTCATATTGGGTCTTCTCTCTGTCCTGGTGAGTCTAGCTAAAGGTTGGCCAGTTTATTATACTAGAAAAAAAATCACTTTTCCTTCTAATGATTTTTGTCTCTATGTAACATCTGACTTTTTTGTTCCTTCTTTACTTCAAATGACTTTGAACTTCATTTGTTCTTTTTCTAGTTCCTTGAGGTATATATAAAGTGAGGCTATTTGAGATCTTCCTTCTATCTGGATGTGGGTGTTGATCACTATAAACTTTCCTCTTAGAACTGCTTTCTCAGATCCCATTTGCTTCAAGGTATTTAAAAAAATTTTTTTTCTTTTGGATTTACTTATTCAGTAACATATTTTTAAATCTATATATTTCCAAAGTTTTCATTTTTTTTTCTTGAAAGTTTGATTTCCTACATTTGTTGCAGAAAAAGAAGTTTGGTGTAGATTTAATCTTGTTATATTTACATGGTCTACATGGACAGCGATCTATACGCGCTTAAGAAGGCAGAATGCTGTATATATCTGTCAGGTCCATCTGGTCTCATATGTCCCATAACGCTGATGTTTCTTTTCCAATGTTGTATCTAAAGGATCACTCCATTGATGAAAATGGAGTATCCAAGTCCTTTCCTAATAACGTATTTAATTGTTTTTCCCTTTAGATCTGTTAGTATTTACTTCATTTTGGGTACATCTTCTTGGATTGCTGCCTTTATTATTATGTAATGCTCTTCTTTGTCTCTGATTACATTCTCTGTTTTAAAGTTTGTTTGGTCTGCCAGAACTACCTCATCTTTCTTATGTTTTTGAATCTCTGTGGGTCTTTAGATCTGAGGTCACTGTCTTACAGGCAGCACTCAGCTACCCTGTGTATTTTTATTTACATTTAAAGTAATTATGGTGGGGCATCTGGGTGGCACTGTCAGTTAAGCATCCAACTTTTCATTTGGGATCAAGTCATAATCTCACTACCCAAGTTGGCCTCAGTGCTGACTGCATGGATGGAGCATGCTTGGGATATTCTCTCTTCAATTAACATATAAGCATTAAAGTAAGTAATTATGAATAGGGATGTACTTAATGCCACTTTGCTTATTGTTGTTTGGGTATTTTTGTACTTCTGTTTCTTCTGCTAATTCATGATTTTCTGTACTGTATGCTTAGATTCCTTTATCTTTTGTCTATCTTCTATAGGTTTTGCTTTATGGTAAACCTGAGGCTTACCTATAACGACTGACATTTATAATAGTCATTTTAGTGACAGCTGGAGTTAAATGCACTCTAAAGCTCTGTATTTTTACTCTTCTTCCCCCTGCCATGACTTATGTTTTTGGTATCACATTTTACATCTTTGTATCTTGTGTAGCCCTTAGCTAATTATTATGGTTATATCTTTGAACTTTTATCAAGCTTAGAAGTGATTAAACCACACCCGCTACATTAAATTATTCTGGACTTTACTGCATATTTACCTTTTCCAGTGACATTGATACCTGAACAATGTTATAAGGCCAGCATGCAATTGAACAGTAACAAAAGTCACTACACACGGCCTGTCTACATTGCCCCTCCACAAGGCTGGTAGAGCGCCAACACTGGGTTCCCCTGAAGTTAGGGTTCTTTCCATGGAAAAGAGAGCATGTGGGGGACATCTGATGCCCTCCCCTAGTGCTGTGGGTCATTTCATGGGAGCAAGGACCTGATCTTTTGTGATCCTGCCTCATAGGGATTGAAGGAGAATCTGTGAGCAACACTGCTTAGAGTGTGAGTGTGAGGGAAGGGAGGGGGGTGGCCTGCAACAACCCCGTCTCAGATCCTGGCAGATTGAGTTTAGACCCGCCGAGCCAAAGTAGCAGTCCCAACCGGCAGTTTTGCTCATCTCCAGGACCAACTGCTGGCTCCCTGACCAGGGAACTCGATGAGGTATAGGTTGGCCTAACTGAGGTGTTCAAAAAGGAATTCTTTCAGCTCTACAGCTTTTTAGCTCAGGCAAGAGGTGAATCAAAGTCCCACCTTTGTAAGGAGAATATTTCCTGGCCCCGGCTGTGCAGAAGGATGGGCAGGAACATGAGGGTCACTGCTCTGTCGAGAGTGGGGCAAATGGAGCTGATCACAGCTACGACAAAGCCAAGAGCAGTGGAGGTGGGTGCCCCGCTGGGTCTAGGAAGGGGAATTAATCCACAGCCTCAGTTGAAGCTGAGAGTAGCTACTACCCTATGGCTATAAAGCCTGTTTGGAAAACTTGGGAGTCTCCTGGAGAAGCCCCTCCCTGACTTGCCCAGACAGGGAATTAAAGCACAGCCCTGCACAGCAGACCCTGGCTCCCTGGCTCCAGGTCCCAGCTGAGGGCCGCAACCACCCCTGGAAGCTGTATAACCCAGCAACACGCAAGCCACGATCTGAGCAGGGCCTGCAGACAGTCCGGGGAGCAGAGTCAGTGCCCTGTTCAGTCATGGAACTTGGGGTGTGGGTCAGCTGAAGACCACATACAGGTCCTTCCTAGCTACAAGAGCACACATGCAGACAACTGAAATGAAATTAAGAAAATTGCCTGAATGTAACAAGATGTTTGGCAAAGGAACAGAAACCATAAACAGCAACAAGACAACAGAAATCTCAGAGTTGAAATCTCTAGTTTAGTCACTGTATTTTTTTAACAGAGAATTTCAAAGGTAGACACAACCTTGCAGAAGAACCAGGATGTTTGAAATGATCCAATCAGAAGAACAAAAAGTAGAAGGAAAGAAAAACAAAATGAAGAAAGCCTAAGGGAACTATGTAACAAAATGAAAAGAAATAATGTTTGCATTATGAAAATCCCAGAGGAGAAAGGACAGAAGTATTAAATATATAAATAATGGCTTAAAATTTTCCTTACCTATGGAGAGAAATAAATATCCAGATGTATGAGGTCTGAAGTAACTGAAAGGTGGAAACCAACAGGGCTGTACTGAGATGTATTCAATTATATTGTCAAAAATCAAAGAACAAGAAAGAATTTAAAAAGCAGCAAAAGAAGTAACAACTAAAGGAACCCTCTCCCCAAAATGGGATGTTTCAGTCCAGAAAAGAATGGAACAACATATTCAAATATGTCAAGCAAGAAATCTATACCCTGTAAATCTATACCCTCATTCAGAGGTCAAGGAGAAATAGACTTTCCCAACCTTAATACGGGACCTACCGTAAAAGAACTCCTAAGGAAATTTGAGTCGAAATAAGTAACATCATAAAAAAATAAAGAGGTTGTATAAAACTCCCTGGTAATAGTAAACATATAGTCAAGGGTTCTTTACCATGGTTCTTTATTGATGCATAAGTGACTTGCTAGTCTAACTTAAAGTGAAAAATGAACGTAAAAAATGACAATATTCTGTTATGCAATATAAAAAATAGGTAGATTGTAACATCCATAATCTTAAACATGAGGGGCGGGAGAAGCTAAAGAATAAATCACTTTACTTACTTTAACATAGAGCGATCTCATTTCAAGGTATTTTTATGTATACATCCTAATACAGATGAGGGAAAACCTAGTAGCAATTCTACCAAAGAACATGATAAAGTATACTGATATGAAAAGTCATCAAAACACAAAATAAGGCATAAGATAAAAAGTGGACCTACAAAACAATAATACAAGTTTTTCAATCAAAATTTCAATCAGGTAGAATGATTGAATGGATAGAAAACAACATCCAGGGATATTCTGCCTAAAAAAATTTACATTAGCCTTAATGATACAGGAGGACTGAAAGTGAAGAGATGGAAAAAGATATTTTAAGGGGGAGGAAAAAAAGCAGGGGTAGTTATACACACACACAAAAAGACTTTAAAAAAAAGAGATGAAGAATATCATTGTAGGGGCTCCTGAGTGTCTCAGTTGGTTAAGCCTCCAACTTCAGCTCAGATCATGATCTCACAGCTTGTGAGTTTGAGCCCTGTGTCGGGCTCTGTGCTGACAGTTCGGAGCCTGGAGCCTGCTTCCGATTCTGGGTCTCCCTCATCTCTGCCCCTCCCCTGCCCAAGCTTCGTTTCTTTTTCTCAAAAATAAATAAACAAAAACATATAAAAAGTTTAAAAAAAAAGAATATCATTGTATAGTGATAATGGGTTCAAGCCATAAAGATGTAAATATCTGTGTACCCATAATCAGAATGGCAAAATCTGTAAAGCAAAAGCTAACAGAACTAACAGGACAAATAAACAGCAATGCAGTAATAGTAGGGGACTTTAACACCCCACTTAGAACAATGGAGAAAGACCATCAAGATAGAGAATCAATAATCAAAGAGATTTGAACAACACTGTAAACCAAATGGACCCAACAGCAATCCAATCTGCTCTCAACCCTCCCGTACCAACCATCTGAAAATTAGAAACCTTACGTAAACAGAAATGGCATAAAGTGAAGTTGCAATGACCATTTCCTAAAAGTGATAATTCTGTTTGGATTTCTTTTGGTTAGTCCACACAGGTAGGTTTCTCATAAAAATACCGTGGCAGAAAGCCAATTTCTAGATAGTGAGTGAAAATTGATTATGTAACAGTCTGACAACAAAATGCACTTTTCTTTCAAGCACACATGATGCATTTTCTAGGACATATCTTAGGCTACAAAACAAGTCTTGGAAAATTCAAGAAACTGAAACCAGACTAAGTATTTTCTCTGACTAGAGGATAAAACCAGAAACTGATAAATAAATGGAAAATTCACAAAAACATAGAAATTAAACAAAATTTTCCCAAGCAACCAGTGAATCAAAGAAGAAAATAAAGGGGAAATAAAGTTTCCTGAGACACCAAAAAAATGGAAGGCCAACATAGGAGAACTTACGGGAAGCAGCAAAAGCATTCCTAAGATGGAGTTTAGAGTCAGAAATGCCTACATTAAGAAGGAATATCCCAAGTAACCTACTCTGCCCCATGAGGGAACTCTAGAAAAAAGAGGAACAAATCAAACCCAAAGGAAGGTGGAAAAAAATTAGAGCAGCTATAAATGAAAGAGACAAACTAGGAATCGGTCCTTGGAAAAAGTAAACAAACTTAACATTTAGCTAAATACCAAAGAAAACTTAGAATATCTAAATCACTGAATTATAAAGGAGATAACTGATAACCCAAAAATATTAATGCTGACTATGAGCAACTATAGGCCAACAAACTGGATAACCTAGACAAGAGAAAAACTCTGGAAAACATACAAAATGCCAAAAATGAGTAGAATGGAAAAAATATGAATAGACTAATTACTGATAAAGAGAAGAAATCAACCATCAAAACCTTTCCAAGGAAGAAAAGCCCAGAACCAAATGGCTTTTTGGGTGAAGGTTACCAAACATTTAAGAATTAACACCAATCCTTTTGAAATTCTTACAAGAAACTGAAGAGAAGGCAATGCTCCAAACTCATTTTACAAGGCCAGCATTGCTCCAGTATCAGATTCAGAAAGGCACACTACTGGAAATGAAAACTACAGGCCAATATCCCTGATGAGCATAAAAGAAAAAACAAACCAACAAAATGATGGCAAAGAGAATTCAGCAGCATACTGAAGGATCATTCACCATGATCAAGGGGGATTTATCTCTGGAACGCAGGGATGGCCAAGCATTTGTAAATCAACCAACATGATCCATTACATTGAAAGACGTGTTTGATCTCAACAGACACCTGAAGTATTTCACGAAATGGAAAAGGTGTTCATGATACAAGCACTCCACAGTTAGGCATAGCAAGGATGTATCCCAACATAGTAAAGGTATGACAACCATATAGTCAACATGATATTCAATAGTCAAAAGATAAAACAAAAATGCCCATTCTTGCCACTTCTTAAAACATAGGCACAACTGATGTGATTGCACTTTTTGGTGATTTGCAGATACTGAATTTTTTACAAATTGAAGTTTTCTGTCAAGGCTACACTGAGCAAAATCTACCAGTGCTATTTTTCCAACAGCATTTGTTCGCTTTATATCTCTGTGTCACATTATAGTAGTCCTTGGAATACTCCAAATACTTGGAATACTTCAAAGTCTGTTTGGCATTAATATTATTTAGTATAAAGTGGTTTTTCTATTTTTCTTAAAAAATTTGGGGTTTTTTTGCATTTTATTTTTTGAAAGACAGAGTGCAAGCAAGGAAGGGGGAGAGAGTGAGGGAGACACAGAATCCAAAGCAGGCTCTGGGCTGTCAGCACAGAGGCCAATGCAGGGCCCAAGCTCAGGAACCATAAGATCAGGACCTGAACCTAAGACAGATGTTCGACTGATTGAGCCATCCAGGCACCCCTACAGTGCTGGTTTTTAAATGAAGGTATGCACTTTTTTTTTTTAAAGGCATAATGCTACTGCACATTTAACAGACATCTGTGTATTGTAAATCGAATTTGTATATGCGCTAGGAAACTATAAAGTTCACTCGACTAGTGATTACTGTGATTTTGCTTTATTGTGATGGGTTTTGAACTGAACTCAAAATATCTCTGAGATATGCCTGCATAGTAAGTCCTAGCAACAGCAATTAGGCCAGGAAGAAATAAAAGGCATCCAAACTGGAAAGGAAGAAGTAAAACTATTATAATTTTCCTATGATGTGATATCACATACATAAAAAACCAAAATACTGCACCAAAACTGTTAGAAATAGCAGATAAATTCACTAGTTGAATATGTAAAATCAACATTCAAAAATCTGTTATATTTCTGTACATTCATAGAGCACTATCAGAAAAAGAAATTAATCCCATTTGTAACTCCCTCAAAGTATAAAATATCTAGGAAGACTTTTAATCAAGGAGGTAAAAGACATGTAACATGAAAGCTCAATGACACAAATGGAAAGATTTTTTTTGTGCTCATGGATTAGAAGATTTAATATGGTAAAAATGTCCATATTACCCAAAGCAATCCAGAGACTCAATGAAGTCCCTACCAAAATTCCAATGGCATTTTTCACAGAAATAAACAATCCTAAAATTTGAATGGAATTATAGTAGGTGTCCAAGAGGCAAGGAAATCTTGGAAAGAAAAACAACAAGGCTGGAGGCACCACACTCCTTGATTTCAAACTAGATTGCAAAGATATCCTAACCAAAACAGCATGGTATCCCCATAAAAATAGACACACAGATCAAAGGAACTGGACATAGAGCTTAAAAAGAAGCCCATATATTTATGGCCAATTTATGAGAAAGGAGGTAAGAATATACAATAGGGAATGGACGGTTTCTTCAACAAATGATCTTGGGAAAACTGGACGGACACATGGAAAAGAACGAAGCGGACCACTCTCTAACACCATATGCAAAAATCCATTCAAAATCGATAAAAGACTTGAAAAGGAGACTTGAAATAGTACTTCTAGAGGACAGCATAGGTGGGCAGCTGCTCCTCAGAGGTATTGGCAATGGTATTTTGGATGTGACACCAAAAACAAAGCCAACAGCATCAAAAATAAACAAGGAGATTATCTCACTCCTTCTCATTCAAAATAAATATACTTAAAAATTAACAAGTGGACTACATCAAACTAAAAAGTTTTGTACACCATAGCAATTCCTCAACCAAAGATAAAAGCAGCCTAG
This sequence comes from Mungos mungo, assembly GCA_004023785.1. NCBI lineage: Eukaryota > Metazoa > Chordata > Mammalia > Carnivora > Herpestidae > Mungos > Mungos mungo. The sequence goes on from PISW01011880.1 coordinate 12,561, forward strand.
TCAGGGGGAAAGCACCCTAGTCAGGGGGAGAGTGTTTGTGAAATAGATACCTAAAAATGGGTTAGAAACTAAAATATCTAAAGAACTCATATGGTACTATGGCCTAAAACAAACCATTGATTTAAAAGTGAGCAGAGGATTTGAAAAGACATTTTTCCCAAGAAGACACAGAGATGGCTAGCAAGTACATAAAAGGTGCTCTGCATCACTAATTATCAGGAAATTGCAAATCAGAACCACAATCTGTTATCATTTCACACATCTCAAGATAGCTATTATCAAAAAGACCAGAATTATGAAGACTCTGGAGAAGAGGAAATTCTGGGGGCATGCTGTTAGGAATCAAATGGTGTAGTCACTGTGGAAAACAGTATGGCAGTTACTCAAAAAATTAAATACGGAACTACCCTATGATCTAGGAATTCTACTTTTGGGTATTTGTCTGAAGGAAACAGCTGAGGATTCTCTGTTAGAAACTGCTAGTGGCTTTTCCTGGGGAGTCTGGCACCTGGGCTGTGAGTTCAGGCTTTCAAGGTGAGATTCGCCAGCAGGGAGGCTGGGGCAGCCTGTCCTATAGCCCTGACCCTGCCCTTCATCCCTTTGCATTCCATGCTCTTGGCATGCACTGGCCCCATGGAATGGCCCCTCTGCCCACCCTGTCCTCTGGGCTTTCTTGGACATCTGTGACTTGGCTTAGGCTTTGCCTTTGGTGTTCCCTATACCCTGTGGTTCTTCTGGCTGACAGCTAGGGAAAACACCCCATCCTATTTGGTAATTTACTTGTCCCAGAGCATTTGTGAGCAGGCTGAGTATCCCACAGATGATCTACGGGAAGTGATCAGTAAATGGTAAATGGGTGGTTAAAAAAAAAAAAAAGGAAAGAGGGAAGGAAGGAAGATATTAGTGTAGAAAGAAAGATGCATTCTCTGAAATAGCCATGACATGGCAACAGCCTAAATTTCCATCAGTAGATAAAAAGATAAAGAAAATGTGATATTTATTTATAGACATATATTCATATAAGTGAATATATAGGATAAATATATTGTCACCTATATATGAATATATAGATATAAATATAGACATGCAGGCATCTATATATGAAATATAGACATATATGATGCAGATCTATGATATATATATCATATATATGTATATAGACATGCAATAGAATGTTATACATTATATATATCATCTATATTGCATATAGACATATACAAAGAATGTTATTCAACCATAAAAGAGAATAAATACAGTTTATTTCTCCCTTCACCTGAAGGACCTCTTGGTTGCTTCCAAGTTTTGGCAATAAGGAATAAAACTGCTATGAAACACTGGGTGTGTAGGCTTTGATGTAGGCCTATGGTTATAACTTCTTTGGGTCAAGACCAAGGAGCATGATTGCTGGATCATATGCTTTGAGTATATTTAGTTTTATAAGAAACCACCCAAGTGTGTCCTCCATTTTTCATCCCCACCAACAATGAATGAGAGTTGTTCTTGGTCTGCATCCTCACCAGCATTTGGTGTTTTGAGTGTTTTAACAGACTTGGGTCACTCTCATACTAGTGTGGTGGCATCTCATTATTGTTTTCATTTTCATTTCTCCAGTAACATAGGATCTTCATCTCTATTTGCCATTGGCATATCTTCTTTGATGAGTTGCATTAAGGTCTTTGGCCTATTTTAAATTGAGTTTTTTTTTTATGGTTGTATTTTAAGAGCTCTTTGTATATTTTTTTATAACAGTCCTTTATCAGATATGTCTTTTGCAAGTAAGGCTAGAATAAAAGGATTGTCCATGTTGCTGTGAGTGACTCCATTCAGTTAAGAGAATAGCAAGCAGAAGGGACAATAATCATTGTTGAGAGTGGAAGGGGCTGAGAAAAGTGCATGTATATAGGACAGTGATGGGGAGGTGTGTGCACTGAATACCAAACTAAAGACTTATGGTTTTATTCGGCAAGCGATGGAGAACACAACAGGTATTCAGGCAGAAAAGTGCCTCAATGAGAGCTGAATCCACCATTTTATTTATAAGCACAATTAACTCTTAATTACATTGGGCCTTGTTAATAAAATTAAGCTTTTAAACCTGAGTTGCTGAGCCCTGCAAGGGAAAAGTACACAATTGTTGGAATTAGTGCCACAAAAAATTATTTCCCAACTTCAGCAGTATCACCAGGAGTATCATCAGCACCACTTGTACTTTACACATCCCTGGTCAGCAGGGGTTCCCTCCCCCACCCCCAAAGGCTTTAAGACACTCTCATCCCTGAGCAGTCCTTTATACAGAAATTATAGAGCATCATTTTTGCTTAAGGAATGTCTGAATTCATGAAAAATAAAAACGCATTCAAAAATAATGCATCTATGCAACACTGATGATGCAATTTTAATGACAATCTCCAATATATTCTTTTTGAGTGAAAAATTATTCCTAGGTCATATGATGTATGAGCAGAGCCCTCACTTGACATCATTGGCTATTATTTTTTTCTGTAGAAGACACATTACTACCTATCATGGATTATAAAAATGAATTTACGAAAAAACAGAGCAACACGATCACTCTTACCATGTAGTCCTAAAATTACCAGTATAAGCACTAAACCATCACTTATGATATCCATTATGCAACCCTCACAGAAAACTAATGATGGAGAATTGAAATACACTAGACTGTGGGTGACACATTATAGCATTTTATTGAAAACTATATAGTTAGGTAAGCACCTTACAAAACCACAATATATTCTCCAAAACACCAATGACTGCAATTATTTTAAAATATTTCAAAGCCACTAAGTTTATCTGTTACCTTCAAACTGCAGACTTACAGTTTTATCACTGAACCCTTCCTAAGTTGTATGTATGCAAAGATTAAAGAAATATTCTAAATTTGTGGTAGACAAATTATAAAATGCTAATTGTAGTATTCAAACACTGAAATATTACAAGTGATAAAAAGGGTGAAGGCAGCTAAAATTCTCTCTGATGAATTTTGGGGAATGCACCTCACCACTTTTTCAGTATCACCTCTATCAGAGGGGCTGTTGTCCTACAAAGTGTGATACTTTGGGGTGAATTAGCACCAGAATATCCTTTCCCCCTGATGACCTGCAATCAAGTTTACCCTGTTCACTAGAGGATGACTCATTCTACCTAAGTTGTTCTAGTATCAAAAGACTGCTCTTAAAATATAAGCCTATTACTTGAAAATTACAAACTGATTAGCATCTATGAGATGATGTAATTTTCAGAAGCTATCATCTACTTTAGCAATGCCTAAATAACATGAGAAATTAAAAGGGGAATAACTTTTATTGGAGCCTCTTATATATAATTTCCCCACCAGAACTCTAAATTAGTATTGTTTTTTTAATTTTTAAAATTTTTATTTTTAATTTTTGAGAGACAGAGACAGTGCAAGCAGGGGAGGGTCAGAGAGAGAGGCAGAAACAGAAACAGAAGCAGGCTCCAGGCTCTGAGCTAGCTGTCAGCACAAAGCCCAACACAGGGCTCGTGTCCACAAACCGTGAGATCATGACCTGAGCCAAAGCTGGATGCTCAACTGACTGAGCCCCCCAGACGCCCCTGAATTAGTATTATTCACTGCAAGGGGAGGAGCCTCAAAGATAGCTGAGGTTTTCCTCCTCCTTCCCTGGAAACAAGACCATTTCTCATTAACATGAATGTTAATTCTCCCTGTCTTTCTTAGGGCAAAGCCCCCCTGGGTTATTGTGTACTCCTAACTATAATAATTGAAAGACAAGACAGATAAGTAAGACAAAGTTCATGTAACTCTGCCTGTGAAAAGACAAATTTTTCAACCGTAAGATCTCTATTCTTCTTCCCCTCTGTGGGGAGAAGAGAAAGGATCATAACACAGAGGTCAGAAAGAGTCCCAGCCCCTAGGAGGCAATTGGGATTCTAATGAAGAAAATTTACTGATTCTGCATTTTGAACAGTTCTAATCTTTTGGATAATGTATTGACAAAATCATGTGGTTACAAACTGAGAGCACTGTATACTAGATAAATGTGATAGTGGTTTATTCTATTGCCTGAATAAGCAACTTCAAAATATGAAAAATAGGAATGTGGAATATGAACCACTCAAACAAAGTAAACAACAATGTATTGTTGAATTGGTCATTTCATTTCCAAGGAAATATTGTGTCTTTTCTAGCAAAGTTTTCAATTGATCAGTCAGGTGATGTTTAAGTGTAGAGAGTTTTACAGTTTACAAGAACTGATCTCTCACCAAAGACACCTTACATTTCTTTCCCCAAAATAGCTAGATGTCCTTTTAAAAGTGACTCCCTCCCAATTAATTAGGTAAATAGTGTTATAAAACAGACTTAGGATCACTAGACCATGAAAAATAGTGTATAGATCATAATATTCAGATAACATATTAGTATTTGAGACTATTTTGGAAAAACAATGAATAATTGTATTTGTAGTAAAAGACCGTTCTATCAACCACAGTGATTTTAAAAACTATTTGAGGGGCACTTGGGTGGCTCAGTCTCTTAAGTGTCCGACTTCAGCTCAGGTCATGATCTTGCAGTTCATGGGTTCAAGCCCTGTGTCGGGCTCTGTGCTGGCAGCTGAGAGCCTGGAGCCTGCTTAAGATTCTGCGTCTCCCTTTCTCTCTGCCCCACCCCTGCTCACTCTCTTCTCTCCTATACTGTTGGTGGCAATGTAAACTGGTGCAGCCGCTCTGGAAAACAGTGTGGAGACTCCTCAAAAAACTATCCATAGAACTCCCCTATGACCCAGCAACAGCACTGCTAGGGATTTACCCAAGGAATAAAGAAGTGCTGATGCATAGGTGCACATGTACCCCAATGTTCATAGCGGCACTTTCTACAATAGCCAAATCATGGAAAGAGCCTAAATGTCCATCAACTGATGAATGGATCAAGAAGATGTGGTGTATATATATACAATGGAGTACTATATGGCAATGAGAAAGAATGACATATGGCCATTTGTAGGAAAGTGGATGGACCTTGAGGGTGTCATGCTAAGCAAAATAAGTCAGGCAGAGAAGGATAGATACCGTATGTTTGCATTCATAGGTCTAACAGGAGAGGCTGGCAGGGGACCATGGGGAGAGGAAGGGGGAAAGAGCTGGGGAGAGTGAGGGACACAGATCAAGGGAGACTACTGAATACTGAAGACGAACCATGGACTGAAGGGGGAGGGGGAAGGAGGGAGGGGGTGATGGTCATGGTGGGGGGCACTTGTGGGGAGAAGCACTTGGTGTTATATGGAAACCAAGCTGACAATAAACTATTATAAAAAAAATTTTTTTAAATAAAAAAAGAATTGTCCAAAAAATAAAAATAAATAAAAGAAAAAAGAAGGGTAAGTACTTTTTAAAGAATTCATGAATGGCAGGCCATATAAAGGGAAATAATAAGTGTGAGCACATTAAAAGTTCTTTGAATAAGAGAAAACACTATAAAGTTTAAAAATCAAGGGATAAAATAAAATTATTGAAGAGCAAGTAAAAAAAATAAACATTTACAAAATTTTTTTAACTATTTGAAAACAGCAATGCATAACTACAAACTCGAAGAAGTACTCAAGATGAAACAACAAACATATTAACCTCTGCTTAGACAGTACTTTTTCTGTGTATGTAATTCAACACCTTTTAGAAACTAAAAACTACAGAAATAGTCCGTTTTAAAATATATGAAGAAAAATATCTACCTGCGCACATGTTGTGAAATACATTTGAAGCAAAGAAGTCTTCCAAATCAAGTAACAAAATACATTTCCAATTTTGTCCCAAATATTTGAGTGTTTCTTCCCTAGAACATGCTAATATTTAAATAATTATCTGAATTTTGCACTGCATAATCTTTGAGTACCAATCCCTTATGATGTAACAACTATATTGAAACACACACACACACACACACACACACATTCACACACACACATTTCATGATTTTCTTAATTACTCATCATCTAGCTCATCTCCATAATTTATTAATACAAAAGATTAATAGATTTTAGGTCTTTGTAACTAAATGTCTTCTACAGAGACTTCTGTGTGTCTTGATATTAATTGTTGCCTTGGATTTCTAACCACCATTTTAATCTAGATCAATCTCTTCCTGTCTAAAAACCACATTATTCTAATAAATTATTTTTTTTAATTTTGTTTCTGTGCTTTTCAAGATGTTTATTGTGGGAGTCTGGAATTATAGATCTTTACAAATAGTGTTACTGGTGATTCTTTGGCACATATAACCCAGATCACTTATTTTTTTAAAATAGATACATTCATAAGAAGAGAAAAATCTCCATTTTAAAATCACTTAGATAACTGATTATGCTATCCAAAATCTATGTATTATTATGGATTATTATATGTGCCTCACATAGTAGCTACCTATGTATCAATTTGTCTGTATCTACTTATTTATCTATGGCAAATTTGAAATCGTTCCTGGTGTAATTAAGTTATAGCAAGTATTGAATGAGATATATGGTTTAGAAATATCGCTGAGTGAGGTGTGTCTGGGTGACTCCGCTGGTTGGGTGTCCGACTCTTGATTTTGGCTCATGTTAAGATCTAATGGTTCATGGGATTGAGCTCCATGTCTCTCTCTCTCTCTATATATATATACACACACACACACACACACACACACACACACACACACACACACACACATATATATATATATATATATATATATATATATATGACAAAAGAAATATCCCTGAATGAATGTATAACTTGAAAACGGGAAGTTGCTTATACTGATGGGATTTAACGCTTAAGACTTTGGTCTGACATACTAAAGAATAGCTAATGAAATAGTTTTTGTTTCTGTTTTCATTTTTTTAGTAACTTAGCAGCACTTGCCGCTTGCTGGATATTTTTTGTAATGCTATTGAAATTCATGAAGGATATATGACCCACAGAAATAACAGTGTAAGTTATAACTTGTATTCTTTTAATCAGTACCTCTAGTTATTAAATTTAGTTCCGATTTTAAGTCGTGCTGAAAAATAAAGATTAAGTAGCAAAAGTATGAACTTATATATGAATATAATTATCATTCAGAGACAAAAGGGGGAAAATAATAGTGGATTCAATTCTTTACTCCATCTCTCTAATGTCCAACCCCTAATTTCCCAGAAAATCAAGAATAAACCGTCTTCCCACACATACACACACAGATGAACACACATTTCCACAAAAAATTCACATAACTCAGAAATTTTATGTTTAATAAAACTTGTCCCCATACTAAAATTTGGGCCCCTGTGAATAATAATGCCCTCGGCTCTGATTATTTCTCTTATAAGATGTTTCAGTATCTGTGCGTAAGATTAAAAAGCTTCTGCATGGCAAAGGAAACCATCAACAAAACTAAAAGGCAACTGACAGAATGGGAAAAGATAGTTGCAAGTGACACATCATATAAAGGGCTGGTATCCAAAATCTATAAAGAACTCACCAAACTCTATACCCAAGAAATAAATAATCCAGTGAAGAAATGAACAAAAGGCCGGAATAGGCCCTTTTCCAAAGAGGACATCCAGATGGCCAACAGACACATGAAACCATGCTTAGCACCACTCATCATCAGGGAAATACAAATCAAAACCACACTGAGATACCATCTCACGCCAGTCAGAGTGGCTAAAATAAACAAATCAGGAGACTATAGATGCTGGTGAGGAGGTGAAGAAATGGGAACCCTCTTGCACTGTTGGTAGGAATGCAAACTGGTGAAGCTTTTCTTGAAAACAGTGTGGAGGTTCCTCAAAAAATTAAAAATAGAACTCCCCTATGACCTAGCAATAGCACTGCTAGGGATTTACCCAAGAGATACAGAAGTGCTGATGTATAGGGCCACATGTGCCCCAATGTTTATAGCAGCACTTTCAACAATAGCCAAATCATGGAAAGAGCCTAAATGTCCATCAACTGATGAGTGGATAAAGGAGATGTGGTTTATATATACAATGGAATATTACTTGGCAATGAGAAAGAATAAAATTGTGCCATTTGCAGCACCATGGATGGAACTGGAGGGTATTACACTAAGTGAATTGAGTCAGAGAAAGAAAGATACCTTATGCTTTCACTCATATGTGGATCTTGAGAAACTTAATAGAAGACCATGGGGAAAGGGAAGGAGAAACAAAAATACTTATGAACAGAAGGAAGGAGGCAAACCATAAGAGACTCTTAAATGCAGAGGACAAACGAGGGTTGATGGCGGGTGGAGGAGAGGGGAAAGTGAGTGATGGACATGGAGAAGGACACTTGAGATGAGCACTGGGTGTTGCATGTAAGCCAATGTGACAACAAATTATATTTTTTTAAAAAGTCTGTTAGAGTAAATTAGTTCAGTTTAGAAGATGTATTTTTTTTCAAAATTTAACAGTGGGTCAGGAACAGTAAGTTTTAATTCTCTTTCAGTTATTCTAGTGTTTGATTAATTTTATGCATAATGTTTGTCGTATTAGCTTTAACTGTTTACCATCTTGCTAACATATTAACGGGAGGGAGTGTGGGGCAGAAGGAAGGGCTCAAAAAGCATACCAGTTGTTTTTTAAGCAGTTTTCTTTTTCTTTCTTTCTTTAAGTGAGAGAGAGAAGTTGCTCAATTGGGAAGAGGAGCAGAGGACTGGAGAAAGAGAGAGAGGAGGGGAAAGAGAGGAAGATGGAGGGAGGAATGGAGAGAGAGAAGGAGAAAGAAAAAGAAAGAGAAAAAGAGGAAGAGGGAGAGAGGAACGGAGAGAGAGAGGGAGAGCGAGAGAGAGAGAGAGAGCACGCACGCACGAGGGAAGGAGAGCGAGGAAAGGAGAGGGAAGAGGAGAGCGAGGGAAGGAGAATGAGAGAGCATCTTAACAGGCTCCAAGATCAGTGTGGAGTCCGATGCAGGGCCTGATCCCACAACCATGGGATCATGACCTGAGCCAAAATCAAGAGTTGGACACTGAACCAACTGAGCCACCCAGGTGCCCCCAGTTACTATTATTTTTGTATCTTCTTTCAACTTGATTAAAGATCACAGTAAGGGGCAGTGTTGAAATGAATACATCAGGGTGGTTTGTGCTTCTTATTGTCTTTCTTAATCCCTTCATGTATAGAATGGAAGACACCCATTTTTTTTCTCTCAGAAGAGAGAAATATGCAAGTACATATGATCTATGAAAATATATTTCTCTTTGTCCAGTATTACAGCTTGGCATCTCTTTTACTTTCAAAATTTGTTGTCTCTCTACAATTATTTGACATCTTAAAAGAAGTGCTTTGAACAGACAAGGAATAAATGAAGAAAGAAAGAGAGTAAAGGAAGAGAAAGAATGAGGGGAAAAATATTCATTCAGCAAGTATTATACAGTGCTTACCATGGACCTGGATTAGGGCACAGGAGGCAAGTGATTAGAAATATTTATTTTTTATGTCTTTATTTTTTTGAGAGAGAGAGAGAGACAGAGAATGAGCGGGGAAAGGGCAGAGAGAGAGAGGGAGACACAGAATCTGAAGCAGGCTCCAGGCTGTGAGCTGTCAGCACACACCCCAATGCAGGGCTCGAACTCACAAACTGTGAGATCATGACCTGAGCCAAAGTCAGCCACTAAATCGACTGAGCCACCCCAGTGCCCCAATGATCAGAAATATTAAAAATACACTGTGTAAGGGGCACCAGGTTGGCTCAGTCAGTTAAATGTCTGACTCCTAGTTTCAGGGCAAGTCATGATCTCACAGTTTTCTGAGTTTGAGGCCTGCCTTGGGCTGTGTTGACATCATGGACCCTACTTGGGATTCTCTCTCTCCCTCTCTGTCCCTGCCCTTCTCATGTGGTCTCTATCTCTCTCAAAAATAAATAAGTAAACTAAAAGCAAAAACCACTATGTTAGATTTTGATAGCCTATGAGAAGATGCATTTTCCTTATGTGCTAAGGACAGTATTAGGAAGTTTCACATATACTTTCTTATTAAAATCTACAAAAATTGGATTTATGTATGCTTCTGTGGTAAGATGCAAACAAAACCAAAACCACTTTTGGGACCTTAGGGAAATAGAGAAATAGCATTCATATCATGCTTTAAATAAAAATAGAAGATAGAAAGGCCGTGTGTTGACTTTTTGACACTTCTATGTAAAGGAGACTCAGATTTTGCCTCATCATCACATTTCCCCCCATTTTTTTAGCAAACTATAAGCCTCAGCTATGAAGCCTGCTTTCCTCATCCCTCTGAGGCTCATGGACTTTGTCCTGACTTAGCTGAGCCCCATTCTTCCAAACCACCTTACCTCAACATGCAAAAATCCAAAAGGTGGCCCAATACGCTGTGGGGAGGTTTGCACATGAATGGGAAACCCTGTAGTCTATGCAGCCTGTGGTAATATAATACTTATTATATGTAAAGAAAATTCTTACTTGGTACAATGGCCACTGCTTTGTCTTAGGAGGAGGAAATTTCCTCTACCCACTGGTGAACCTTGAGAAGCTTTCTACCTTTTCTTCCCAACCATGTCCTAGCAGGAGAATGCAGGCGTTGGTAAGTGTTAGACAGTGGAAAGTCCCTTCCGGGATCTGTGCCTCCCTGAAGAGTAACAGATACACAAAGAATTTAAATTTTGTAAGATTCCAAGGGCACAGACCTCTATTGTTCTAGGCAGTTTCTTAACCAGACTGGTCTAGAAGAATGACCATGGCTGTGCTCTTTCACCATAAACTCTCTTGCCTCTTGTACTTTTCTCTGGCCTGGTTCTCCATTTCTTGGTAAGCAAACTACCTTACTTTAAGCAATTTTTATTTCTTCTTGGGTTAGCTGTTAAAATAAACATGCCCAGCCAAAAGATCCCTTCTTATCCAGGCAGGGATGCAAGACAGAGTCCTAGGACAGATGGTTACCACAAGAGAGTCAAGTGGTCACAGCCAGTTTTTTGTGATACACTAAAGCATAAACATAGCATATTTGGGTTACAGTTAATCTAGAAGGCGAACGAGTAAATTATCTTCAACTACACACATGCTGAACCATATGGTATGAAGTACGTGTAATCTAAGTGTACAGAGAAAGGCATAAATCATTACAGAAATTCTATCTTTTTTATTCTATCTTTTTTATTCCAAGATTCAACATTCTAATAAAAAATGCTACACACATATGTGTATGTGCATCTACACCTGTGCACACATGTGTATGTATGGATATATATACATACGTAAGCATGAGCCATTTGGAATAAAGGGCATCCAATCCTTAGACCTCACATAAAAATCTAAATTAATTTATTTGTGGGACCTTTAAATTGGATTTATATTACATTTTAAAAAATAATTTGTATTCTGATATCACATTAACTAAGTTGATTTTTCTCATCACTCGGCCCAAAACATTGTAGTCTCACAAGATTCGTATTCTCCCATGAAAGTATGTTTGACATGTGCTTGGAAAGGCAGTGACTGGAGCACCTCTTTGCCAAGTAAATGATATTCCAGAAATGTTCTACAATTCTGTCAGCTGAGCTTATAAGGACTCCCAGATGTGGGGGAAGATTCAGACCAGCTCTCCAACGCCAACAGTGTGATTCACAGGTCAGATTCCCAGACTCATCTGCTCTTTAGTTATTTACCCTCTTAACATTGCCCAGAAGGAAACATGCAAGACTGAGACAGACGTTATACACCAGACTCATCGGAACTACTGATCAAACACAGTGAAGCACCTGGAAATAACAGGCGACTGAGGGCTTGCTGCATGTTAATCCAATACAGACACCAGGAGCTATAAACAAACTTAATTATATTACCTGCCCTTTATGAAGGTTATAATTCAATCCTTTAAGGGAAAATAAATAAACATGTAGTTTTCAACATGATTATCTGATTTATAAATAAATTGAGGGCCCAACCTTCAAAGGTCCACAGATGTATTTTGAGTCATTCTTTGCAGCAAAGCTTACAGAACTTAATTAAATTATTTTTACAACTTCTCAGAGAGATAAAGGAAGTCTTAATTTATGCTAATGTAATCCCAAGGGAATGGCACATTAAATAAGTCAGTGCTTCTAATTAGGTAGCTATTTCAGGGGGAAACTAATTTCAACTTCACAAAATATTGTATCTAGAACAATTCAAATACATGGGAAAACTCGTGGAAAAAAGAATTTGGGAAATTAGGCAAGTATTTCTTAGGACTTCACAGCACTAGTCATGAAAGATAAAAAATGATAAATGGAAAAAAAACAAAAATGACAGATGATAAATTGAGTTTCATCAAAATTAAAAACACAGGCGTTTTGGGAAAGAACATGTTAAGAAAATGAAAAAGCAAGCCACAGACTGAGAGAAAGTATTTCTAATACACATGTGACAAAATATTTATATCCTGAAAATACAAAGTATGCTAATAATTCAACAATTAGAATGTAAATAATGCATTGAAAATCACAAAAATGATTTAGACAGGGACTTTACCAAAGCAGTTCCGTGAAACATAGACATGTGAAGAAGTGCTAGATACAAGTTCATGGCAAATGTAAACTAAAATGAGATGCCACTGCACAAGATTACATGATAAAAGTTTGACAATATTAAGTCTTGGCAGAGATGCACTGCAACTGAACTCCCATAAATTATTAATAAGACCTTAACATTTTGTAGCTGTTTTCAAAAAGAACCTTGCACTTTCTTATAAAGTTCAACATAGATTTACCATATAACTCAATGATTAAACTCCTTTTTATTTATTCAAGAGTCATAAAAACACATAACCACATGAAAACTCATAAAATATGTTTATAGCAGCTTTAGTCATACTGGTCCCAAACTGGACACAACTCAAAAGTCTATAGTCATGAGCATGGGGCACCTGGGTGGCTCAGTCATTCAGGCATCCAACTTCAGCTCAGGTCATAATCTCATGGTTCATGGGTTAGAGCCCTGTGTCAGGTTCTGTGCTGACAGCTCAGAGCCTGGAGCCTGCTTCCAATCCTGTGTCTCCCTCTCTCTCTCTGCACTTCCCCTGCTTGTCTCTATCTCTTGAAAATAAACATTAAAAAAATTTTTTAAAGGCATGAATAACTGATATACCTAACATCCTGCTTATGCTGAGAGAAATAAGGCAGATACAAAAATGTTACTACTGTTCTATTTCATTTATGTACAATTCTAGATGAGGCAAAACTCATCAACACTCAATGAAAGAATCAGCATATCTCCAAATTTGGGGGTGTAACGGGGATGTTGCCTTGTGAATTTAATACAAGGAGGTAAGAGGAAGGTTCTGTGCCAGAAATGTTGTGTATCTTGATTGACATGGTGGTTACATGGATGCACACAATTCTCAAAATTAACCCAAGATCACATTCAAAATGCTTGCATTTCACTGTTTATAATTGTACTTGAATAAAGTTGATTATTAAAAGTTAATTTTAAAAGTTAAAATAAGTGAACAAGATAAAGGAGATTAAGAGGACATTTTCCACGATGAGCATTGAGCACTGTACAGAATGATTGAAAAAGTTCAAGTAAGGGACAGTGACAGTATATTTTCAAACCTACCCAAGAGATTTTAACATGCTGTCATGCAGCTAGGACCGAATTCAGTTTTTAAAAGATCGACATACTCAAGGGGGTCACCCAAGATCTAACGCTAATAATAAATGTGGAACAGTAGTTCTTCCCACCAAAAGTATTTAGCGATGATTACCTTGTTTTCTTTAGAGGAGTAATTATGGCTATTTCATTAAAACTTGCTTCACATCCGTTTTTTAAAAACTGACTTCGTAAGTATTAAAATAAAACACTCCTTTGCAGGCCTGAGTTTAAACCAATTACATTTAAAATCTGGTAGTAAAGATAAGAACTGGGTTTTTTTTCTTGTTAGTAGTTTTATTTTGTAATTATTTTAGGCTGACAGATGAGTGACCGAGATACTATGGAGAGTTCTTGTGTAACGTCTTATCTAACTAAGCTACAATGATCAAAACTAACACTGATTAAATATTAGTAACTGAGTCGGACACTTTATTTGGATTTCATCTGTTTTTCCACTAATGCCCTTCTTGTGTTCCTGAAGCCAATTAAGGAGGTCATACTGGATTAACACTCAGGTTCTTAGCCTCCTATAGTATGTAATGATTCTTGATCTTCCCTTGTTTTTGTTTGTTGGTTTGTTTTTACTACCTTAGACATTTTTTGAAGAGTGCTAGATAGCCATCCTTCTGTAGAATATCCATTGACTTCCCTTGTCTCTTTACTTTTCATTAGATTGAATTTATAAAGTTTTGCAAAGAATATCACAGAAGTAATGTGCCTTTCTCACTGCACCATGTCATGGAATCCATGACATAAACATGGCATTATTAGTCATACCGACCAAGATTCCCTGGTTAAGGTGATATCGGCTGAATTTTTCCTTTCCCACTGGGTTAGGAGTGATTCACTATGTACAAACCATATAAAAGAACAAGACATTAAAATCCATCTCCTGAGGGATGCCTGGGTGGCTCACTCAGTTGAGTATCTGACTTAGGCTCAGATCATGATCTCACTGCTAGTGAGTTTGAGCCCCACATCAGGCTCTGGGCTCACAGGTCAGAAGCTGGAACCTGTTTCAGATTCTGTGTCTCCCTCTCTCTCTGCTCCTCCCCTGCTCATGCTCTGTTTCTCTCTTTCTCAATAATAAATAAACATTTTTAAAAAATTTTAAACCCATCTCCTGAAATGAAGGGTACCTAAGGAGTTGTGGATATAAGCCAAAAGCCACCAAACTAATTAATAAATATCAGGCAGAGATTTATTTTTAACTGTAAATTTCCGGTTTCTTCTTAAGGTTTTACCGACTAATTTTTGGCAACTAATTTTAGCATTCCTCAGCAATGTTTACTGAGGTGTTCTAGTAATTTTCTATTTCCTTAATTCTTTTTATGTGCTTTATTTTGAAATCTTTTCCCTACTTACTTACCTACACAAGTGTTTCTTTTTAGCAGTATGGATTCATGAATACTTATTTCACTATTGAATTACAAACTATTTTCTCTTTTGCCCAGATTGATCTTTGTCCACTGGGGGCCCTTTTAGACTGTCTCCTGTATTCTTTTTTTCCCCCCCAATGTTTATTCATTTCTGAGAGAGAGTACATGAGCAGGGAACGGACAGAGAGGAAGGTGAGCAGGGATTAGAACTAGGTTTTGCACTCACAGTAGAGATCCCAATGCTGGACTCGAACTAATCAACCATGAGTTTGTGACCTGAGCCGAAGTTGGATGATCAACTGACTAAGCCACCCAGGTGTCCCAGTCTCCTGTACCCTTTAAAAATACCTCCTCTGTTATTCGTTTTGGTACTTGTTTATATTGTGGCTCATGCTGTCCTTGGTTTATTTCAGATTTCCCTTGCCTGGATTTCAAATCAGGCATTTTCCAATGGCCCAGTTTCCCTGGAAAACCAAGATCTACATGACGTCATTGCTCCTGGGATATCACAGTTTCTGACCTCTCAGAGAAAATACATCTATGTGTATACATGGCTATATGTATTTATGTCTCTATTCATAAATAGATTACAATAAATAGGAGTTCATAATTGTTTCTCTGACTGTAATCCAGCACCACAGTCTCCAGGATAACCTTCCTCTTATTTGTAAATTATTTTCTCTGACTATAGGGAAACTGACTTATGTTATCTGTAATTTATTTATGTGTTGATTCCTAGTATGTATGTAAAGTTGCTTCCAGATTATTAAACCATAACTGTGTGAAAAACAAATTTTCCAACTCACGTAGAGTGTTTATGTATAGTTCCTTTTATATTTAGCCTTACGGTATCTAGACAAGACACTGCTGGCACAGTTATTTAGCTCTGCTTTCTTTTCTCTTATCCCCTGCGTCAGTGTCTACCATATTTTCGTAATACAACTTGATTCATTTGGTCTACTCTACCCTTCATCCTGGATTTCACCTGTACCTTTGTAGATACATCTCTAAGTAGGCAGGCATGTGCCTTCCTATGGGTTTAGATAAAGAGCATAGTCACGTCTCTACCATCAAAGTCTCACAGAGAGTAGTTTCATCATCCTAAATACTCCCTTGTATAGTGTTGTGCCCAAGTTTTTAAAATCGCCCCAAATCACCCAAAAACAAACACCAGAGACTGCTAGGGAGGCCGAGTCACACCTGCAAAAGCAAAGGGCCTTTATTACAAGCTTAAGCTCGGGCTCACCGTCTCCAACCGACCCGCTGGCCACGTGGAGAGAGAGAGAGCCCCGAACAACTGGCAGGGCAAGGCCTTTTATACCTTTGGGAGGGGGCATTACAGGAAATTCAGTGATCCAATCCCTACCCCCCATCAATACTGGCAGTTGTGGGAGCCAGTCACACCATCCGGAGCACTGACCAATCAGAGTGGGCCCAGGATGCCCCACGTGGGGCATGACTAGGCCCACCTCTAGAGAGGTCAAAGGTATCAACGGTCCTCCCCCGATTGGGCGCCGCAGGAGTTGTCCCTCCTTAATGCGCGCCCTTTCAGGAGAAGACAGCGCCTTCCCCTTTAAGTACAGGGGAAGGCTGGATCAGACCTGCAGCCGGTGGGGGAACGCCCCCCCCCCAATGGCCGCTGGGCGCATTTCCACCACTGCGGTGCACCGCGACCAGCTCCAGGAAGGCTGGGACGGCCCGGTGGTGAGGGCCGGATCAGACCTGCATCCTTACAATAGCAGGCATCTTATATCATTAAACACAAGGTCACATACACTTCTGTCTAAGATGTTTTATAGTCTTACATTTTACATTTAGGCATCTAGTATACTTTGAGCTAATATAGGTCTAAGGTATGAAATACATGTCAAGGTTGATTTACTAGCATATGGATGTCCAAGGAGACCAATATCATGTCTGGAAAAGGCTATCATTTCTTCATGAAATGGCTGTGAATCACTGTCAAAGGAGCTGACTCTATTTCTGTAGGTCTATAGATGTCAGTTATGTAAAGATGGTTGGCAGTGTTGTTCAGGTCATCTATATTCTTACGTGTATCATTTTATGTCATTACTGGCAGAGAAGTGCTCAAGTGCACGACTATAGTTGTGGAGCTTTCTATTGCTTCTGTTATATATATATACATTTTGCCTCAAATAATTTTGAAAGTCTATTTAGTATACACACCCTATAAATTATTTTAATTATTTATACAATATCATTTTACTCTTTATTCCTGATAAGGTTATCTGTTCTTACACTGACTTTTCTGAAATAAATGTAGTTCTTTGAGCTTTCCTCTGGTTATCATCTAAAGTGAATATTGATATGACTGAATTATATTCTTCTAGCTCTTCTCTGTTAATTACATTTTTGTGTATTTCTTTTTTTCTCCACTTTTTATATTTTCTATGTGCTTAATATCTTTCTATGTTTTATATCCCACTTCATCTATTTAGAATTATTCTATATATCTTATTTAAAAAGGTCCTTAACAAAACCCAAATCCTTACCTCTCATCCTTTATGCTACTAACATTATGTATGTTTATATATGCTTTTCCATATGCTTTAACCACACAATACATTGCTAGTGGTTTGCTTTAAATGGTCACCTTTTAGAACAATTACAAATGAGAGGATAAAGAAATTTATCTTTTTAAAATTGTATTTCCAGTGTTCTTTATTTTCTTGAGTAGACCCATTTCTGACGTTTATGACATTCTGCCTCAATAATTTCCTTTAACATTTCTTGCAGAATTGGTCTGATAGCCACACATAGCCTCAATAATTGAGTGAGAAAGTATTTTGGTCTTAATTTTTACTTGAAACATTTTTGAGTTACAGAGGAGCTGGTAAGATAATGCAAAGAGTTTCAATATACCTATTCTCCTTTATTGCTTTTACTGTTTATTTTTGAGAGAGAGAGGGAAGGAGACACAGAATCTGAATCAGGCTTCAGGCTCTGAGCAGTCAGTACAGAGCCTGATGTGGGGCTTGAACCCATGAACTGTGAGATCATGACCTGAAGGAAAGTCAGATGCTTAACTGAATGAGCCACCAAGGTGCCCCAAGCATGTGACTCTTGATTTCGCCTCACGTTGTGATCTCATGTTTCATGGGATCAAGGCTTCCATGGGTCTCTCTGTTGACAGCTGCTTGGAATTCTCTTTCTCCCTCTCTCTCTGCCCCTACTCCACTTGTGTTCTCTCTCTCTCTCTCTCTCTCTCTCTCTCTCTCTCTCTCTCTCTCTCTCTCTCTCTCAAAATATGTAAATAAACGAACAAAAAATTAAATCAAGAATGAGCATGGTAGGGGAAAGTGAGAGGGAAAAGGCAGGTGACCAGATTATATGTAGTCATAATGTACGACCATTTAAGTCATAGTTCAAAGTTTTACTTTGTCTGAGATGCATATAGTAATGTTTGGGTTCTCAACCCAGCTGTACATGACTCACCTGAGTAGTTTCAAAAATTTCAATGTCCAGATTCAGCTGAGAGATGTAGAGACTCAGAGTTACTTCCACTCTTACAATAATTTTCTTCAAACTTGGGAGAACTGATAATAAATGACTTTTCTGTACCCTGAATAGAGTGGAGGGCATAGGGCAAACAATTCAGCTGAAATATGGGTAGAGAAAAAAAGCCTTCAGGAAGAAGTAAGACCAAGCATTTTGGGTAACTGGGGCAGATGTTGCTGAATGGATACAAGCCATGAAGAAGATTCAACTAAAAATTCCTTAACAAATTGCTGAAGGCTGAAACGTAAGAGCCTGAAGCCAGGAGCCACAGATAAAAAAGGTGAGCTCTTCTGCAGGCTTCGCCTCCACAAATTCTACCAGACACACACAGGGAAGATGTAAGAATTGTGAAAAGCATTTTTTTTTAATTCTAAAAGGGAAACCGCAGGGGCACCTGGGTGGCTCTGTTGGTTGGGCATCCAACTTCAGCGCAGGTCATGATCTAGTGGTTTGTGGGTTCAAGCCCCACATCGGGTTCTGTGCTGATGGCTCAGAGCCTGGAACTTGGTTCAGATTCTGTCTCTCCCTCTCTCTCTGCCACCCCTCATCACCCTGCCCTCACCCTGAGTATACAGTCTGCCTCTGTCTCTGAAAAAATAAACATTAAAAAAAAAGATTTAAGAGGGGAACAGGAGACACTGTGATAGAAAATTCCATCTAGACCCAACTTCCTTTGCTTCCCTAAGGAATAAAGAAAACTTTATTCTGGTGGGGAAACACAAGGAAAGCTTTTGCTCTGGGGCACTTGTGAATGATTCCTGTGATCGGAGAACAGTAAGAAAAAAAAAATTCTACCTCAGAAGAGCTTCGAAGACCTGTCACTGCAGCTGGAAAACAGGCACAGACATATGTAAAAGCCACAGTCTTAAGCCCCAGGTTCACATGGCCTGGACTGAGGTTTAACGAGAATGTCAGAGAATGTCCTTCCTTACTCCACCCCTCACCGTACTTTAAGAATAGATAAAAAGCTGCACTGGAAAGGAAGCAATCAAGAAAACTAGTAGGCAACCGACAGAATGGGAAAAGATAGTTGTAAGTGACATATCAGATAAAGGGCTAGTAACCAAAATCTACAAGGAACTCACCAAACTCCACACCTGAAAAACAACTCAGTGAAGAAATGGGCAGAAGACATGAACAGACACTTCTCCAAAGAGGACATCCAGATGGCCTACAGGCACATGAAACGATGCTCAACATCACTCATCATCAGGGAAACACAAATCAAAACCACACTGAGATACCACCTCACGCCAGTCAGAGTGGCTAAAATGAACAAATCAAGAGATTATAGGTGCTGGCGAGGGTGTGGAGAGACGGGCACCCACCTACACTGGTGGTGAGAATGTAAACTGGTGCAGCTGCTCTGGAAAACAGTGTGGAGACTCCCCCAAAAAACTATTCATAGAACTCCCCTATGACCCAGCAATAGCACTACTGGGGATTTACCCAAGGGATACAGAAGTGCTGATGCATAGGGGCACGTGTACCCCAGTGTTCATAGCAGCAATGTCAACAATAGCCAAAACATGGAAAGAGCCTAAATACCCATCACCTGATGAATGGATCAAGAAGATGTTGTGTGTGTGTGTGTGTGTGTGTGTGTGTGTGTGTGTGTATATATATATATATATATATATATATATATATTGGAGTACTACATGGCAATGAGAAAGAATGACATATGGCCATTTATAGGAAAGTGGATGGACCTTGAGGGTGTCATGCTAAGCGAATTAAGTCAGGCAGAGAAGGACAGATACCATATGTTTGCATTCATAGGTCTAACAGGAGAACAGGAGAAACCTAATGCAGGACCAGGTGGGAGGGGAAGAGGGAAAGAGAGTTGGGGAGAGAGGGGGACGCAAAACCTGAGAGACTATTGAATACTGAAAACGAACAGAGGGTTGAAGGGAGGGGGGGAGGGGGGGAAAGAGGTGGTAGTAATGGAGGAGGGCACTTGTGGGGAAGAGCACTGGGTGTTATATGGAAACCAATTTGACAATAAACCATTAAAAAAAAGAATAACACTAGAGCATGGCTGAGAGACCCACAGGAGTTGTGTGTTATCTGGTGCACAGTGAAGGGAGAAGATCCAGGTTAAAGAGTTAAGTAGATATGGTTAAAAAGGAACCATAGAATAAACAAGTTATCACTAAGGAAATGTGTTATTTGTCATGTACTGAGTGTAACCATAATGGCAAACTCCAATTCTATGTCAACTTCTGACAAGAATGCCAATACTCATGCTAAAGCCTTACAGAGGCAAGACTGTAAAGACTGTAAGTGGTCGCTTACAGTCACAAAAAATATTTACCCTAGTGTCCACTGACCTATACAGTTTTTTTTTTTTAGCTTCAAGTAAATTGCTGGAATAAGGTAAGAGAAGATACAGTCTTCAGACGTGTTTAATAAATAAACAAGTACTTAATTGCCCCAAAGCAATAATCTGAACCAGATGCAATCTCAGAGCCTCCTACAATTCTGCAGGTGTCTGCCTACCTCACTCAAGATTTGATCCCTTCCTCTATGTGGAAGATAATGTGCCACTGAATGATTCTTTATTCTTTTATACTTTTGTATTCTTTTTTTCAGAATTAAGTAGGAGGTAAAGAACTCAAAGTTTTCCAGGTTTTGAGACTGAAGGATTAAAATACTGTTCTAAGAAATG
Source organism: Mungos mungo (assembly GCA_004023785.1). Classification (NCBI taxonomy): domain Eukaryota; kingdom Metazoa; phylum Chordata; class Mammalia; order Carnivora; family Herpestidae; genus Mungos; species Mungos mungo. The sequence goes on from PISW01011880.1 coordinate 33,736, forward strand.
GTATTTAAAATGTGGACATAATCCATGGTTGTGTTTTTTATTTTATTACTCCACAGACATTTTATTTTCATTAAGATGTGGACATAATCCATGGTTGTGTTTTTTTTATTACTCCACAGATGTTTTATTTTCATTTATGGATCTATTATCTCTACCCACTGGAATGAAAGCTCCATGAAACCAATGATTTTAGTTTGTTTATTGATTCACTGCATTTTCCTTCATTCTTAGATCATCATCAAGTACCCAGTTGGAAGCCAATATTCCATTAAAATATGAATGGTATACTTCTTAATTTTAGATATCCCTCCTATGTACCAGGTAAGCATTAGGGATTAAAATTCAGGGTATAATGTGTAATATCAAGAGTTTAATGTCTAATGTGTAACATGAATAAAGTCCAGCAGAATGTATAATTCTAGGCTGGACGAAGTTTGGGAAGAAAGTATGAAGGATTCCCTAAAAGGAAACCTGAGGTGAGCCTGAATGCATAGTGGCCATACAACAGATTGTTTCTGCAATGTTTTTATACATGCAAATGAGGTTAAAATGAAGATTATAGTATCTGACTTTTAGGATCCCACCATGGGGCTCGGGCCGTTTCAAAGCATAGTGGACATGGGAAGTGAGTGATGATCTCCCCACTTGTGCCATGAAACCTTCAGAGTAATTACCTTCGTTACTGGTGTCCACTGCCTCAAAACAGTCAAGACAGGCCTAGTTTCAAGAGAATGGAGTTACTCTTTCAATCTGACTGCTTGGTGGGTTGAATTCCAAGGTCAAGATGGTTTTGTTTTCCTTTCTTCTTTTTTTTTTTATAATAGTTTATTGTCAAATTAGTTTCCATATAACACCCAGTGCTTCTCCCCACAAGTGTCCCCCACCATGACCATCACCCCCTCCCCCTCCCCCTTCAGTCTATGGTTCCTCTCCAGTATTCAGTAGTCTCCCTTGATCCGCGTCCCTCACTCATCCCCACTCTCTTTCCCCCTTCCTCTCCCCATGGTCCCCTGCCAGGTCTCTCCTGTTAGACCTATGAATGCAAACATATGGTATCTGTCCTTCTCTGCCTGACTTAATTCGCTTAGCATGACACCCTCAAGGTCCATCCACTTTCCTACAAATGGCCATATATCATTCTTTCTCAATGCCATATAGTATTCCATCGTATATATATACCACATCTTCTTGATCCATTCATCAGTTGTTGGACATTTAGGTTCTTTCCATGATTTGGCTATAGTAGAAAGTGCCGCTATGAACATTGGGGTACATGTGCTCCTATGCATCAGCACTTCTGTATCCCCTGGGTAAATCCCTAGCAGTGCTATTGCTGGGTCATAGGGGAGTTCTATGGATAGTTTTTTGAGGAGTCTCCACACTATTTTCCAGAGCGGCTGTACCAGTTTACATTGCCACCAACAGTGTAGGAGGGTGCCAGTCTCTCCACACCCTTGTCAGCATCTATAGTCTTTTGATTTGTTCATTTTAGCTACTCTGACCGGTGTGCGGTGGTATCTCAGTGTGGTTTTGATTTGAATTTCCCTGATGATGAGTGACACTGAGCATCGTTTCATGTGCCTGTTGGCCATCTGGATGTCCTCTTTGGAGAAGTGTCTATTCAGGTCTTCTGCCCATTTCTTCACTGGATCCCAGGGCCAGATGGATTCCCAGGGGAATTCTATCAGACGTTTAAAGAAGAGTTAACGCCGATCCTTCTCAAGCTATTCCAAAAAATAGAAATGGAAAGAAGACTACCGGACTCATTCTACGAGGCACATATCACTCTGATTCCTAAGCCAGGCAGAGACCCAACGAAAAAAGAGAATTACAGGCCAATATCCTTAATGAATACAGATGAAAAAATACTCAACAAGATACTAGCAAATCGAATTCAACAGCATATAAAAAGTATTATCCATTATGATCAAGTGGGATTTATTCCTGGGTTACAAGGCTGGTTCAATATTTGCAAATCCATTAATGTGATACACCACATCAACAAAACAAAAGAAAAAAATCATATGATCCTGTCGATAGATGCTGAAAAAGCATTTGACAAAATTCAACATCCCTTCTTAATAAAAACTCTCGAGAAAGTTGGGATAGAAGGAACTTACTTAAACATCATAAAAGCCATTTACGAAAAGCCCACAGCCAATGTTATCCTCAAAGGGGAAAAACTGAGAGCTTTCCCCCTGAAATCAGGGACACAACAGCGATGTCCACTCTCACCATTGTTGTTTAACATAGTGTTGGAAGTCCTAGCATCAGCAATCAGACAACAAAAGGAAATTAAAGGCATCAGAATCGGCAAAGAAGAAGTCAAACTTTCCCTGTTTGCAGACGACATGATACTCTACATGGAAAACCCGATCGACTCCACCAGAAACCTTCTAGAACTGATCAATGAATTCAGTAATGTTGCAGGATACAAAGTCAACGTACAGAAATCAGTTGCATTCTTATATACTAAAAATGAAGCAACAGAAAGAGAAAGCAAGAAACTGATCCCATTCACAATTGCACGCAAAACCATAAAATACCTAGGAATAAACCTAACCAAAGATGTAAAAGACCTGTATGCTGAAAACTATAGAAGACTTATGAAGGAAATTGAAGAAGCCACAAAGAAATGGAAAAACATTCCGTGCTCATGGATTGGAAGAATAAACATTGTGAAAATGCCATTATTACCCAAAGCAATTTACACATTCAATGCAATCCCCATCAAAGTTGCACCAGCATTCTTCTCAAAGCTAGAACAGACTATCTTAAAATTCATATGGAACAACAAAAGACCCCGAATAGCCAAAGTAATATTGAAGAAGAAAATGAAAACGGGAGGCATCACAATCCCAGACTTTAGCCTCTACTACAAAGCTGTCATCATCAAGACAGTATGGTACTGGCACAAAAACAGACACATGGACCAATGGAATAGAATAGAGAACCCAGAACTGAACCCACAAGTATATGGCCAATTAATCTTTGACAAAGCAGGAAAGAGTGTCCAATGGAAAAAAGACAGCCTC